>WBZZ01000526.1:52500-75000 GCA_019918135.1 Paulinella micropora
ATAGATAGATAGATAGATAGATAGATAGATAGATAGATAGATAGTGGGCCAACATGGCGGTATAGATGCAAACTTATCTCACATACCGACATGCAGCAAAAATTATACATGCAACTAAAACTTATTTATCTGTCTGTATATCCAGCTGTTGAGCTTTGTGAGTCCTTACCGAGCCTGCACGATCACATCTCAAGCATACGTGTTTCGCATAAAGCTCATATTGCAAGCGTATATTGTACATACCAACTAAAATTTATTTAGCTATTCATATCTCGTTGTCGAGCTTGGTGAGTCTCTACTGAGCCTGCACGAGCGTCTGAAGTAGTACATGCATTACTTATCTCACATACCGTCCCATATTGCAAACATACCTAGTACATACAACTAACACCTAAAACTTATTTATCTATCTATCTATCTATCTATCTATCTATCTATCTATCTATCTATCTATCTATCTATCTATCTATCTATCTATCTATCTATCTATCTATCTATCTATCTATCTATCTATCTATGTTATGTTATGTCATGTTGTGTTGTGTTGTGTTGTGTTATGTTATCTTATCTTATCTTATCTTATCTTATCTTATTTTTTCTATCTATCTATCTTAGTTGTCGCGCTTTGTGAGGACTAGTTCACCCTCAACGAGCAGCTCAAGGCGTTGGGGTAGCTATCTATCTATCTATCTATCTATCTATCTATCTATCTATCTATCTATCTATCTATCTATCTATCTATCTGTCTGTCTGTCTGTCTGTCTATCTATCTATCTATCTATCTACCTACCTATCTATCTATCTATCTATCTATCTATCTATCTATCTATCTATCTATCTATCTATCTATCTATCTATCTATCTATCTATCTGTCTGTGTGTCTGTCTATCTATCTACCTATCTACCTACCTACCTATCTACCTACCTACCTATCTACCTACCTACCTACCTACCTACCTACCTATCTATCTATCTATCTATCTATCTATCTATCTATCTATCTATCTATCTATCTATCTATCTATCTATCTATCTTAGAGAAGGTCGTTTCGCAAGACAAGGCTCTTCGGATGTGTTTGAAGTGGCGCGCGACCGTGTGAGCGGCCTGTATGTATGTATGTATGTATGTATGTATGCATGTATGTATGTATATATGTATGTATGCATGTATGTATGTATGCGTGTATGTATGTATGTATGTATGTATGTATTGTATGTATTGTATTGTATTGTATTGTATTGTATTGTATTGTATTGTGTTGTATTGTATTGTATTGTCTTGTATTGTATTGTATTGTATTGTATGTATTGTATTGTATGTATGTACGTACGTACGTACGTACGTATGTATGTATGTATGTATGTATGTATGTATGTATGTTTGTGTATGTATGTATGCATGTATGTATGTATGTATGTATTATATATGCATGCATGTATGTATGTATGTATGTATGTATGTATGTGTGTATGTGTGTGTGTATGTATGGATATATATATGTATGTATGTACGTATGTATTTATGTATGTATATATGTATGTATGTATGTATGTATGTCTGTATGTCTGTATGTCTGTATGTCTGTATGTCTGTATGTCTGTATGTCTGTATGTCCTTGTGTCCGTGTGTCCGTGTGTCTGTATGTCTGTATGTCTGTATGTATGTATGTATGCATGTATGTATGTATGTATGTATGTATGTATGTATGTAGGTAGGTAGGTAGGCAGGTAGGTAGGTAGGTAAGTAGGTAGGTACGCAGGTAGGTACGCAGGTAGGTACGCAGGTAGGTAGGTAGGTATGTAGGTACGTAGGTACGTAGGTACGTAGGTACATATATATATATATATATATATATATATATATATATATATATATATATATATATATATATATATGTATGTATGTATGTATGTATGTATGTATGTATGTATGTATGTTATGTATGTTATGTATGTATGCATGTATGTATGTATGTATGTATGTGTGTATGTATGTAGCGTGACCATTACGCGCTCTGTATGTACCCCCATGTCTAGAAACCCAAGCCAAACATCCACACCCCATGAAACCCCACATTCCCCCACCTTGAGCTATGAGCTGTCAAACCTCAAAATCCCTGTATCAGAGCAACCCATGCCCCGCTACAAAACAGCTCATGAGTAATCGGGGCCCAGCTCAAGAAAAGCATTGCCCCTACCTGTTTGCATAGCCCTGCACTCAAAACATCTCAAGAAAAAGCATATATCCCCCGGAAGCGCGGCATCAGTAAAAATTCCCTCCCTCTGCTTTTTCTCTCGACACCGCTTTCTGTCAAAAAATTTCCGAGAAACCGAGGAAAGTTTCCATACCCCGTTGATTTTATTAGCGACTCCAGATTGTTACGATAGTACGATATTTAATAACCGATAACTGTACTAACGATATCATCCGAAGACTGTGGAATACCTAAAGCCCTAGGGACTCCGTAGACTTCAGACCAAGGATAACCGACGGACCCGGGAACAGTAAGTATTATATCTTGGCTCAAATGCACCAACGATTCAGGATGATCCTTCTCATCCTCCTGATGCGCATGATCATCAACTCTCTGCTTTTTGGATCTGCTGCCCCTCATGTCTTGAGACAACTCCTCACGGTTCTGCTATCGTAAGTTTGGTCCGACGATTCACAAGGTTCAAGTGCACTACAGCCTCAAAGTTCATAAGTAAAAAACTTGACACAACTTGTCACTGACGTGCTTCCTCACATACCCACCTACCCTCAGTGAAAACAATGTTATTAGTACCGTGGCATTGCCATTCGATCACAAATAAAACAAAAAAATCACTAGTTGTTGCTTGTTGTTTTTTCTGATTTTTGCCCCGTTTTTTTTCAACTGTTTCAAATTGTTCAGAGCCGGCTCCCTCAATTTACCCAAAAAGTTACTGGAGTCAATGATATTTTTAATCACAATTGTGTGCGGCAAAAAAAAGTCGACAAATTTGATCATCGCCGGGAGACATACATTGGCACTCACAGAAACTCACCACATCCTATTAATATGTGCTCTGCGGGCAGAAAATGATTTTTTAAGTTTTGTGTCACTTTTTCTATTTCAAGTTGTGTATGAGCAAAAAATTTAAATTTTCAAATCTAACTGTCACCTATTAATACCATCAAGTTTCTCCAATTGAAAAGTGATTTGAGTTTTTTTTGCGGACGCATATAGTGATTTTAGCGAAATCCAGAACCCTTCATTTTTAAAAAATAAATTTCCTCCTAAATTATTAATATATTAATATTATTATAATACGGAAACACGAGTGCATTAACTATTATTATTGTATTAATAGTATCAACCACTTAGAATCCGTCTGCGAAGTTACCTAGGTTCATTCGAAAAGTTAACAGTGTGAGTTTGGATACAACCCCAAGGGATAAATACACAACAAACTCTTATTAAAAGTCTCTATGGCTGCAAAAAGCCCTAACTCCTGAGAGTAGGTGAAATACCAGTAAATAGCTGAGAGGTCACTTCGTTTATTTGCGTAGGTTTCTACTTGCTTGCAGACTTGGGTGCAACGTACGATCGTAGGTGAGCGTAGATTGTGAGTTGGTTTCGTATGTCACTTGAAGTTGAATAAGTTGTAACACTTGAAGGAGGGCTTCAAGTACAGTTATTTCTTCCACTAAAAAGTCCTGAACTTTCATTTGGGAAAGTCTTTCGGAGCCAAATGGCTGTGCACGCAGTGCACTGCAATTATCATTTTTATGTTCTCTTTACTGTTCCCCAAAGCTCACCGTAAATACGTAAATTGTGATTTTTGGGAAATCGTGGAAAAAATGCAATGGAGAAGGGGAAAATGGCAATTCCTGTAAAAACTTTGATTAAATCGTTTGAAGTCATTCCTGGACGAAATCATCAAAAGCTAGTTAGTGAAGTCGAAACGTCGTGCAGAGGAGAATCTAACGGGCCGGTCAAAAACAGTAAAATGTCAACGGTAGTGGTTTTGGCCGGTCGTTAAAGTGCTCAGTCTGATAGCCCCCCCCCCCCCCCCCCCCCAAGACCTAACGGTTGAGTAGAGTTGCGTACAGAGTGGGTGACTAACGATTGGTCAGTGACTTGTCTCAGAAAAAAAAGTAGGAGAAAAGAGAAAGATGAGTCTCTTTAAACCCAAGAGGAGGATGAAAAAGAAGTGCGTCGATGTGTAGCGCAGTGTAGACGGAGATCAGCCAGGGCCGGATATCGGGATGCGGAAGCGGGACTGAGACAATGAGGCGCAGTAGCGATGCGTTGATATCGGGGAGCTGACGTCGAGCCGTAGGAAGCTAGGTGGCCATGTATCGCACAGCCGAGATGAACCAAATTTAATGCACCAATTATGCCATGCCAATATAATCACTGAGGTGTTCAGATTTGATGAGGATGATTGTTGACGGCATAAAAGGCGACCAAGGACTTACAGGGATACTCTGGTCGTGGCGTAGCTTGTCTAGGGACGATGGCGGGCCAAGTGGGAAAAGCGCTGGGCTGTGGCTGGTGAAGCCGGTACGATGGGTAAAACCCACTTGAGAGTGTTGAGGTGGCTATTCCTTCGATGTAGCTTGCTTACCTTTCTGGAAGATATGAAGTGGGAAGGATTCGCCGGCGATAAGAGGGCCTTTGAGACGCTTAAGAACGCTGGCAGGAAGTCGGCCTTTGTCTTTGTTGGTCTTGTCAGAACGCCACTCGATGTGTCGATGAACGACTTGATCGTTTGTTGTGTCGAAGAGAAGGGGCTTCCAGTGGGCCAAGGGATTACCCCAGCGTTGGATAGTGGTTTGGTCCTTTGTGTCTTCGTAGATGGGACGGAAGAGAGGGTTCTTGTCTGAGGTCGTACCGAGCTGGTGAACTACGAGATCGTTTTCCTCGTTCTCTGGGTCCTCGTCTAAAACGATGCCAAGTTTAACCTGATCGCGGTCGATGAATGCTACAACTTCGCCGATGGTGTAGTTGGCTGAGTCGTCGTCGTGATCGTCTACTGCGACCGTGTTGAGCGGGGCGAGGCCGTCAGTGGGTGCAGTATACGGAGCGAGATGTGAGCGGTCGATGCGTTTCAATACTTTGTTGGTCTTGAGATGGCGCAGCTTGAAACAATTTGAGCTGACCTGCTCAACGATGGTGTAGGGGCCGTCGAACTGAAGAACGGAGGAGGCTGGAATGCCTTGCTTGGAAGGCTTGGGGCAGTAGACGGAGACTGTGTCGTTTACTTTCCATTCCTTGCCAGCCTTGCGGCGGCCTTAGTTCTTTTGAGCGACGGACCGGGCGCGGGTAACGGTGGTGTACGCGCTGACATAAGTTGTGACAGCGGTGCGCGCTGTTTAACAGTGCGATCTGTTCGGCCGACTGTATTGACAGTGTCGGTGATGCGTCGAGGGCGGTGCTGGAAGCGGTAGCGCGGGCATTGACAATCTCCGGCGAGTCGAAGAAGTCCAACGTGCAGCGGGGCTTGCGGGCGAGCATTCCTTCAAAGGCAGTAGTGCCAGTTGCTGTAGAAACGTATGTGTTCTGAGCGAAGGAGAGAGAAGGGATTATGCTGGGCCAGTTGGTCTTTTCTGCCTTAGGGAGAGACTGGATAGCCGTGCGGATAGCTTTGTGGCGACATTCAACGTAGCCGAGTTGATGATGCGACTAGGGCGCGGTGGCTCCACATCCGCGAAAGAAACAGTGGAACTCATCCTCAATCGATGGCCCTACATCTTTGGTTTTCCGGAGTCCATCTTCTCCGATTATCATAGTTCTTTCGTTGGCACGTTGGCCTAACGATTTTGCAGCGTAGCCGGCCTCGAATGGCTCAACGCATGGGATAAATTGGAGAAATCCCGATAAAAGATCGACAATGGTCAGTATGTACTGGGAGGTGACGCCGGGGATGCCGATGTGAACGTGGTCGAGGCCGATGCCCTGTCCTTGATGCGTCCATGTGAGCGATGAATATCGGCCGTGGTTAACGGTCAGGCGGGCGTGGACTAGTTGGAAAAAGTGGCAGTCACGGAGGGGCGAGGACGTCATGATGCATGATATCCGTACCGTCTGTGCGGAACCAAATGTAGCGCTCCTTGATAAAGGGGGACGAGTGTCGGCGCTTTGGCGTGGTTCTGCATGAGGTGGGCATAATTGATGAGGGGACGGCGTAGCTCTTCTGGGACATAAACCTTGACTGAAGATTGATCGGGGTCAACGGTGACTGCGATACCTTGTCGGAGGATCAGTTCTGCTGAGCCGGCGGAGACTGAGATGACGTCTTCGGTCCAGAGAGGGGCCGTGAAGCTGTCCTGTCGTTGTGCGTTGATGATCTGCTGGCGTGTAACGCGCTGCGCATGCGATGTAGCAACGAGAGGATAGATATAGTGTTGCTCCATTCCAAGTCCATGTACGAGCCAGACGAGGTTGTCGTCACGGAATAAGATCTTGCGGCATTGCTCGACGATCGTCTGCGGAAGAGTTTCATCGGGTCGCAATGAACCAAGTCTTGAGGCATGAGCAGTGCGAAGGGCTTGCGGAGAGCAAACATGTCGCGGGCAACCATCGGGGAGCGTTCAGCAGAGGGAATTTCAATGGCCAAGTCCCATGGGGCTTGAATGCTACGTAGAGTGGCCGCCGCGGAGGATCCGGCAAGATAGGGACTTGAGACGGGTATCCAGGGCCGCGTGCGTGCCTTCAAGTGCTAACCAAAGGGTAGAGCCTGCTCGGGGTGCCGGAATGGTGGATAAGAGCTGGAGAGTCGCCTCGGCTTCGCCAATCAAGGTGGGCTGGCCGGGGGCGATGCAAGGGACACGTGAGAGACCGTCGGGGAGTTGGTTTTGCTTACCTGGTAGGTATTCGACTTTGAATCGAATCGTCTGAAGGTGCTCCAAAACCCAGTTGACGACCATGGGGCTGCGAGGTGCTCCAAAACCCAGTTGGACGGTGATCTGTGACGATGGTGAGTTCATGATCGCTGGCATCGATGTAGTAGCGGCACTGTTGTATACCGTAGATGACGCCGCAGGCTTCACGAACGTAGGTCGCCCATCGTGATTGAGTGTCTGTAAGCTTCTGGGAGAAGTACTGGATCCGGATGACCGGAGCGTTGCGCTCTGGGCCATTATGAAGTGCGCCGCCAATGCCGATCTGGCTTGCATCCGTCCGGAGGTAGAGTCGCTGCGACGGCTCATACTTTACCAAAATGGGGAGCGTAGCGAGGACACGGCGGAGCTTCTTCATGCATTTTCGCTCATCTCGGGTCAGGTAAGGGGCACCGGAGGGCCGAGCATGAGTGGATTTGAGAAGATTGGTCAGAGGTGCCACTAATCGGGAATAGTCAGGGATATGGGCTTGGATGAAGTTGATCAATGTTACCTAAGACTGATCGGACTTCGGAAACGTTGGATGGGTCGGCCAGCTTGAGAATAGCGTCGACCTTGGAAGAATCTGCGGCGATACCTTTCTTGCTGCAGCGTTTGCCCAGAATGTTGAGCTCGCGGTAGCCTAAGCGTAGTTTCCGGGCCGAACCGTGGAGGCCGGAGTCTCGCATAGCCTGAAAGATGCATCGGAGCTCGCGAAGATGGGTATCGAAATCGTTGGAGCCGTCTGTAACGTCGTCGAGGTAAGCGGATTTATTCCAAAAGTCCAGATGGTTGAAGGACTTATCCATAGCGCGTTGAAAGTCTCCCGTGGCGCGGTGAACACCTTGAGGCATAAAATTAGGAACTAGGAGTTCTAAGGGTGTCCAAACAGCAAGAATATCGCGGCTACCGTCATCTGGATTGAGTCTCAGATGCGTGAAGCCGTCGACCATGTCGATAGAACTGAGATAGTGCCAGCCCGCGAAGCGTTCGCGGTATTGATCCGGGTTGGGTAAACCTGGCACAGGCAGGTGGAGGTTGTCGTTGGCACCGCGGTAGTCGTAGACGTTGCGTATGTCGCGGATGACCTCCTTTGCTAAGTCTTCAAACTTTCCTACGGGGCAGGCTCGACTAGCCCAGGCACAATTTGCAAAGGCCATGGACCAGAGGCCGGCTGTATGAACGTCCATCGCCCAACCTTTGAGGTATTGGTGTACCGCTGGAGTCCGATTTGGGCATTGCACCGCAATTGGTTTAGCTCCCGGTTTGAGGATGAGCGACACGACAGTGTGATTGAAGACACCTGCTTCATCTTGGAAGACATCGTCGAATTCTCCGAGGAGGGTCCATAGAAGTTGTTGTTGGTCTGCAGTGAGGCCGGAGTTGACGACTTCAGGTGCGTATTTGGGCGCAGGCGGCGCGGTAAGTTTGGCGGCCTGTTTGTCTAAAAAGTCGCGGCAAAGCCTCTCAGAGATGAGGATCCACGGGGTGGTCTGTGTCCACTGACCGTAGTTGCCGTACAGTAAAGCATGCGCGGGTCCGGGCATGTTGCAGCGAGCTCCGCCATGGCGGGATCGAAGTATGGAGGGTCCTTTACAGCGAGGACCGTGACTTCCCGGTGGGGAAGAGCCATGGTGGAAGGATCCGGCGGTAAGAATAGAGCGGTGTCTGGAGAGGGCTCCAGACTTGATGGTCACGCCCGACCCTGTTTGGTATTCAATCGCTGCTGGTGTCCGGTACCAGACCGAGCGTACATATAGAAGTGGCGGCGCTGTGTTGGAGCCGCAAAACGATGCTGTGGACGCGGAGGTGGCTTGTAATTCGGGTTTTGGACGGGCCGAGGGGCTGTCTGACCATAATGGGCAGTGCGGCCCTGTTGGCTGGTCCGATATACCCGGTCGGGTTGATACTTGCCATCGCCGGCCGGCGGATATCGGGTCCGCTTAGCGCGTTGCACGTGTTTGCGGCTCTTCTTGTAGCGGGGGTGGCCACCAAGACTACTGTTGAAAGCTGGTCGAGCTGGTTTCGGTTTAGGCTTGCGTGTCCCTGTAGCGCCAGTAGTGTCGATGTGAAGGCAATCGCCGTAGCCACACTTGCACCACACTTGATGTGTCTTGTTGGGGTGAAGCGCTTGCCATGCGAAAATGCCGTCAGGGACATTATAGACGAAATGGTTACTGTCGAGTGATGGTACGGTATCTATTGAACACCAAATAGGGTCTACACTATTTTCCCCCTTGATGACTAGTTCAGCGAGTCTCCGCCAAACGCGCTCCTTGTCTTTGACGCTTGCCATACCGTTGATGGCTCCTGATGTGTTGAAGAAAGCGCGATCCAAAGAGTGCGGGATGATGAGGCCGCAGTTGCTGAAGTAGTTGAGTTCCGAAAGGATCTCCCGTCGTAAGTAGATGTGAAGGCTGGGGTTAATATCGGAAAGCCGAAATGTTGGCTGTGTAGGTAGATCGGAGGGCTTGCTACCTGCGCAGTGTTTAGCTGTGCAAATACACCATGGTAAATGGGGCGTAAGGCATGCTTTACGTGAAGCGCGGAAGGCAAAGAGACTATCAGGGAGATCTTGTCGGGTACCGGCGTCGAAGTTTAGATCGCGTTGGAGAAAAGGTTTACCCGTAGGTTGTCCGACATCGATCCAATGGGCCAAGTTGTACCAGACTCAGGTAGCGTTGCTGATCCGGGTCTAGCTTGTCTGTAAGGTAGGCTGTAGCCGCGTTGAGTCCGCCAGAGGAGACGCAACAAATTCAGTCCATGTGCGCGTAAAGATTGAGCTGCTTCAAAATCTTAAGGCGCATGTCCGTTCGTAGATCGGGATTGATGGCAGCAAGACGGAACATACCTGGGTAGATAGGCTGAGGGGCTGGTTCGAGAGGAGCGTACTTCGTTTCGAGCCATTCCGCTTGTTGTCTTGGTCGGGAACGTAGGAGCATGGCGTGGGACGGCGATGTCGCCGCAGTTGAGGAAGACGATGACAATGAAGATGTGGCCGTAGGTGGTTGGCTACCTGCCGGGGGCGAGTCCGGTTTTGTCTCGTCGTCGTCGTCGTCTGGTCTCCGGTGCGGAGCCGGCTGTCCGGGGTTACAGGCTGTCCTTGCCACTCGGGGCGTCGTAGGGGCAAGAGAAGAGCTTGGAGCAACGTACATGAAAGGTCGTGAAGCGGGAGCGGGGCCCGGAGTGTTGGCGGGTGCAGGGCCCGAGCTAGAGCTCGAACTACTGGAGCTCGAACTGCTAGAGCTGGACACTGCAGCGAATGCTGCGTCTTCGCTTGCGTCCACGTCAATCGGATACGTGCTGGATCCTGGTGTTCCGGGCCGTCCTTGTGGCTTCAGCGTCACGTCGAATCCCGGGTCGATGAACATACCTTGGGGGAAGCCGATGCGGTAGTGTCCGCGTGTTTCCAGTGGGCTCAAAGTGTGGACTGGGAGAGGCAGATTCAGGAGGGTCTCTGCCTCAATGTCCGACGTAAACATCTTCATTTCGCAGTAGAATAGACGTAGGCGCTCGGCAGTCTCGGTTGACTTCAAGTTGAGCCAGCGTCCCGTAGGAGTGTGTCTATCCACCGGCTGTGCCGCGAGTGTGTTTCCCGCCTCCCATATCCGGATATAGGATTCGGGTGGAAGTTGGTTTCTTTGCGAACGCATGGAACGCCAAAAGGGTAACCTTTCAAACGCTTTTCTTTCGAAAACGGGTTGGCGATGTCGTACTTACAAGGGTAAGTGCCCGTAGGATGATGGACTACGTGGATTTCGCGGCTGTAGCGTTTGCCGGTCTGACTGGCGATGAGATAGAAAGCGGTTTGGGCTATTATCCATTCCACGTTTTCGTATCGGGCCCAATAGAATGTAGTAGGCCATTGGATGGATGAGTCAGGTTGCTGTGGGTCGATCCAGTTCGGGCACGTTCGAAGGTAGTTAGCGAGGTGTCGGCGGGCGTTCCTCCGATGGCTTCCTAGCGTGAACATGCCTCTGGTAATTTCAATTCCTCGCGTTAATCCACTCCAGTTGTCTGTGAGGATGTTGTCGAAGAACTTTCCGTCGCCCCTGTTCATGTAGTAAATGGTCAGGGAGCTCTGGTTGAAATAGTTCCGAGGGTGGTCGACTGTGCATAGGTAGCTGCGCTCGCGTACTGGTCTACCTTGGATGTCGTAATAGGAGTCCGTTGCGGTTGTCTTTATAATTAGCCAGATGGGATCGATACAAGGGAGTCGATGAAAGTAGTGCTGAAGTGCGAAGCAGCTTTCTCGTGTTGGTAGTCTGAACGAGTAGCGTTGGTATTCTGAGGTGCCAAATGCCGGGGCCATGGTGTATTGGCCGGTGGTCGGAGTTTCCGCAGCTCCACGGAAAAAGTAACTCACCTTCGGAAAGAGCGTCCATGATGGTGTCTCGGGGCGCCGTTCTTGGGAGGCACCGACGATGAGTCCTAGGTACGATGACGCTTTGTATCCCCAAGGACGGAGTCTGGATTGATATGCCATGCCGATGCGGAAGTAGTCCACGTCCCCGGTTGGCTCCACTTGGCGGCCGACGAGGGCCGTACACACAAGTTGTGCCGTGCTTCGTCCATGTGCCGGGCCCAAGTGAAGGATGGTGGCATTCAAGTTGGTTTCCAAGAATTTCTTCATCGTGGGTGCGCCTTTCGGTTGGTTCAGAATATTCTCCACGTCCTCCTTCTTAAGTCTTTGCGAGGGCTGATCGTGAAGAAGACGTGACTTTGTGCGTTCCGTGACCCTGAGTAGGCAAAGGGCTTCCATGTTGACAACTCCTTTGCATTCCTCGCCTTGGGAAAGAAGAGACATTCCCAGCGTGATGTCACTATATGTAGCAGGATCCATCTCATGGGGCGTGTTACGAGGCGGCCAGTAGTGTTGCATGAGGTGCGTAGGTCTGTCGCGATTAAGGCCGTACGTTTCATCAACAAAATGAGCGGTTTGGCTGCTTCAAGGGGTTCTTCCATTCATCTGGCGATTGTCCGTACGTATGTAGGTCTTACTCTCACGGGTGCGTGCGGGCACTATTGTTGACGACGAACTCGAAGACGAACTCGAAGACGAACTCGAAGTTGTACTCGAAGTTGTACTCGAAGTTGTGCTCAAAGTTGTGCTCGTTGATGAACTCGATAAAGAACTCGATGACGAGCTCGATGAGGAGCCTGTTGCAGAACTCGATGATGCGCTCTGGTATGGGTTCCATGTTAAGCCCGTCAGTGCTTCCCAAGGAATGAAGGTGCGCGCCAAAAGCGGGTTCGCAATGAAGTTGTAGTACTCCGTGAATGGGAGGACCATACGGTCTGCAGATCTCCAATGGATGTGGTCCACGGGTGGTGGGATCTCGTAAGTCCCACGCGCGTCGTCTGCCGTGCGTAGCAACGCTCGTTCCACTCGGGGGTAGTCCCAACCATTAGCTCTGTGTGGAGTGATGTTGTCGGGCCATAGACCTTGGCTGGTGATTATTTGCTCTGGTACCCAATAACCAACGTGTGGGCATCTGGAGTATGTACCCGCGAAGCAAACGGATCCCAGCGTCGGGAAGTAGTTCGCGTATACTTTCTTGACAATCCACAAGTCCATGTCTGTGGTAGGGGCTTCTTTTTCTTCTGGTGCGGGAACCAAGCGTGGAGGTACCCATGCGTATGGGACCGGCTTGACCTCTTGGTATTGTGCAGGCGGAGTATGCAGGTCCGCGCGGAAGGTGGCTATTGGAGTCTGAAGGTCGACTCGTCTGAGCTGGACGGGGTTTCCAATTGCGTCACGGACATTTGGTGTCATCTGCTGTGCTGTGAATCCCACGAGTCCCTGAATTCGTCCAATGGGCCGGGTCCAACAAAAGGGGATACATTTGCCGCCGGGGGCGATGTAGCTGTCCTCCTCGGTCGGGACTACGGACTGATGATGGGCCGAACTCTTCCGATGGGGGATGGCTCCACTGTTTCGGGTTCGGAGTCCTCTTCTGTAGCGAATGCTCCAGACTGAAGTGGCAGTTGGGGTGATGGTGACTCCTGAACCTGATTGATGTCTCGAACAAGGTTATCGTTGATTTGACGAACCGGCATGCAGTCTGCGATAGTAGGGGACACCGCTCTCGGTGCAGATGAGGACGATGATGATGAAGACTGGGCCTGGTTGGTCAGCACAGGGGGCGTCGATGATGTGGCCGTCGATGGCGCCGTCATAATCGGAGTAGGTCGTACCGACGATGATGATGACGATGATGACGCCGACGACGATGATGATGACGATGATGACGCTGCCACCCGGTAGCTTAGGGAGCGTTTCGTCTGCGAAGGCTTACCTCGGAGTTGAGTGAGGTATTGTCGCGCCAGTTCGTCTTCCCTTTTCCAGGCCGATAGAAGCCACTCGTTGGTAGAAGGGGCACGTGGTGTGTTTTCAACTTGAGAGGGAGGTGTTTCCCTCCACACTCGGGTTGATTCGCTCGTAGGTAGCAGTCGCGCCAATCGAAGGAGCTGGAGATTCCTCTGGAGGTGGGGATGTCTCCAGCTTCTGTCGTTTGGAGGATGGCGGTGGAGTGCGTTTGTTTTCCTCTTGTCTTACACGAGAGCGTGTTGTGACATGCTGCATCTGCGCAGGTGTATAAGCGCTCGCCTTGCTTTCGCCATCTCGTTCGCTCTCGGTCTCGACTAGTTCGATTTCTTCTTCCTCTTCTTCTTCGTCGGCCTCGTCGTCAGCTTCTTCGTCAGCGTCTTCGTCGTCCTCCTAATCGTCCTCTTCGTCGTCTTCTCCTTTTTCCTCTTTCCTTCGTTCTTTCCATCCAACTGATCTCTTTCCTGTATCACGCGAAGACATGAACAGGTTGACTTGGCGGCCGTAGAGGTGGGCGTTCGAAGTAGACAGAAGGTCGTGGGAGTTCGAAGGGAGCTGCAGTTTGGGACGGCGGTCGATGATTTTGTTGAATTTGACTATCGGGTAGGACGTCTCTTTCGCCAACGTTGTAGGGCGAAAGTCGTAGCCAACCGTAGCAAGTTGTAAATCACCGACCTGAAGTGGCGTCTCGAAGAGATGGAACTCGTCTCATAGGCAATTTGCTTGGAAGGCGGCTTCAGGGGCATGTAGTCCGTGGGCCGAATCGCTTGCGCGTCGTCAATGGAGAGGTTGAGCTGGGCCGAGACCTCGTTGGCAAGAAGCAGGTTCATAGCTTCGGGGAGGTGGCTCGAGATATATATCGTGATGGCATGAAGCGGAGACGTCGGTGTGGCCGAGACGAAAAGCTCAATGCCTTCAGAAAGAGTGGCATCAACACCCACAGATGAGCGTGCGTCGACGGTTGGAAGCGACACGATCTCAAGTCCTTGGTGTATTACCCAGTCGAGGAGGGCTACGCCCTTGCAGTTGCAGGCCGAGTCTAGAACGCATGTAGTCTTACCGATGATGTCTTCTTCCGGGGACGGGCGCAATGATTTGCGTACGCATATATTCCCGCAGACGACGGTCGGAGTCATAGAATTGCGGAGTACTAGATGTCGTGACTCCTGAGACGCCGCGCGCGTCGTCATGTGGAAAGCCCGTGGCTGCTTCCGCGTGGCGGCCGAGGATGGCTTCCAGTTGCAATGCTTGCCTTCATCCTGACAACGCTGTTGTCGCAGCTTGCATTGTTCAAGTGAGTGCTTCGGGGTCTGATTCGGCTTGAGGAACTGGTTATGTTCCTTGCAGTAGGAGCATGGAGTACCGGTGAAGGGTGGACGCTTTGGCGAGGTCGGGGCGGACTTGGTGGCGGCCGTAACCATCGACGATTTCTTCGAAGGGATGGGAATCGCATTCGCCTTGGTGAAGGGTGGGCGTGTTGCAGTCTTCTTCGTAGTCGGGGCTGGCTTGTCAGTCTTAGTCCGCTTGTTGGGGCGTCCACGATCCGGCGATGCAGCCGGTTGAGCCATCGACATAGCGTCAGCCTTGCGTTTCTGACGAGGAGGGCGTTTGTTCTCCTTGTTTTCCTACTGCGTCCTACGCGTCTCTTCTGACGAGTGTCGACCTTGACGGTTGAATCACGGGAGAAGGTGGAAGGCGTCGGACGAGGAGGGCGCTCCCGTAGTCGCTTGTATGTGGCAGCCGACGAGGGCTTCGTAGTACTTTCCATCCAGGGCCAATATTCTTCCATGCAATGGAGATCGAGGGAGTTGGTCCAGGGAAGAAGGTCAGTGAGATCGCGGGGCCATGCAACACCAATTGCGTTAAATATCTCGGTGGCGTATAGGGTCCATCGCTCTCGTTCTATGGGCGTAAGCATCCGAGACACATCGCGGACTTGATTGAAGTCGGCTGTGTGGTAGCCAGCTGCATGGGCCGTCTCGTAGCTTGTGATGCAACGATTTACATACCCTGCGAGGCTTTCCTTCTTGAAGCGTCGAAGTTTGAGGGCTTGCAGAGCTGGTCGCTTCGTGTCTCCCTTGTCCAGTCGTCCTTTGAACAGCTCCATGAAATATTCCATGAGCATGTACGGGATGATGCTCCAGACGCGGGTGCGTTCGTCAGTGACACGAATATACCGAGTCCAGTACGCGTCCATGAGGGCCATTGCAGTCTTGTCTCCCCACTTGTTCACCGTGTCGATGATGCGGTTGCATGCCAACAGCATTGACAAGTTGTTCAACTGTAAGTTGAATGCAAGTTCGCGGGCTTGAGTAGCAACGTCATGTCCAGGCGCAGTGGTCGGGCGGATCATCACGAAGAGGGATCGAACTCGGGCCATCATGTGTAGCATGCGGGTGGAACACCTGCAAAGGTGGACGATCGCAGTACTCTTGCTGTCGATGATGCTGACGAGGATTCATTGCCTGAGGATGGCGGGGATGGTGTAGCCGTCCCCGGAGGGCCATTCTCCGTCGAAGGGGCCGGTGGCTGAGTCGCAATCGGATATCGTCGTACCAGACGATGGATCAGGTGACGAACCTGCAGGAGAGCTCGATGTTGAGCTCGATGCCGAGCTTGAAGATGAGCTTGATGACGAGCTCGCGGGGGCCGGAGTCGCCACTGATGCATTACCGGTTGTTGCAGTCACAGGGGCTCCACCTTGGTCCTCCACGGGAGGGTTCGTACCACCAGAGAGCAGGGTCGGGTAAGCTTCTTCTGCAATGGAGACGAGAGGGCTCAGTGTGATTCTACTACATTGCAGTGTTGTACCCAGCGAAATGCGAGGCATTGGGCGTGCCGGCGTCGATGTAGCGAGGGTTGAACCTGACGAATCAGTCGGAGTTGCTGCCAATGGAGCAAGGGCCGGTCTGGGTCCAAAAGAGCCAATTATCGGTCGAAATGGTGACGTGAAAGCTGAGTCAGTCATGGACAGTGCTCGATTGACCAATGGGGCAGGTGGGCGAGATGCCACGAAGGATGTCAGCGCTGGATGCGGTTGACGCCGTGGCAGGGGTGTCGCTCCACTTGCTAGACTTCCAGGGTGGGCAAACGGACCGACAGGGGTGGTAGGAGGTACCCTACCAATGGGGGCCATCGCTGTTGCACCCGCGGGCATCGTAACTGGAGTAAAGGCCAACGATGGGGTAGCTACAGGGGGCGATGTTGCAGCCGTTGTTGGTGCAGTTGGGGCAGTGGGGCTCGTTGATGGGTGAGTCAGCGGTGTAGATCCCGGAGGAATACTTCCCAGGGCTATTGCTGGCGTCGAACCAATCAGGGTCAATGAGGGCACGGTAACTGGAGTGCTTGCAGGGCTGGAAGTACCAATCCATGAAGTGATCCAGGTGCTCCAGGCATCGAAGTCGAAATAGGTAAATGATTAACATATACCTCAAGAGGGATGAGAGTACCCAATTGGTTCCAGAGAGCCTCCTGTTGAGCTGCAGAGCATGTAGGTCCCAAGTACTCCTGGTAGATGTCGTGGGCAGTCACGTTGGGATTGCACATCAGCGTGAGGGATGGTGTCGGTACCAATGGTAGATGAAGCAAATTTGTTTACTTGTCCTTGATTGCCTTGAGTAGAACGTTCCTGTATTCACCAGAGTAATTGGTGAATAAATCCTCTTTGAACTGCGTTGATTGCGTCCAAGAGACGTCCGTAGTGAGAGGAGTAGACTTCCCTTCCTCCACTTCCTTCATAAACTTCTTTTCAAAAGGCAGAACATATGTGACAAAGCATTTCCTCTTGTGCTCCCGAATAAGCGACAGGGGATCGTCGTGGCGCGAGTTGGCGAACATTCCACGTCACCAGGGGTAGGCCAGGCAGTGTTGGTACACTTGTAGAGCACGATGAGCAGCAAAGAGGTTGATCTTGCTGGGTGATAAGGGGGTGACCCTAACACAAACAAAACCAAACACATTATGTGTTGGTCGACTGCATAGAGTGTGGAAGAACAGAAATACGAGACAAAAATGCAAAGACAGGTGAACGATCTGTCCCACATATGTGGTTTTTGATGATCTCTGATCTTTCACGTTCGTTGAGTAGTACCTTCCTTGGAGGTGCTTTCAAATCGATCTGTCGACAGAGCACACAAAACTAGTGTGTGCAGTTTCCACTTGAAAGGAAACTTGATTCGAATTGTGAGTTTGGATAAAACCCAAAGGGATAAATACACAACGAACTCTTATTAAAAGTCACAGGCTCTATGGCTGCAAACAGCCCTAGTAACTCCTAAGAGTAGGTGAAATACCAGTAAATAGCTGAGAGGTCACTTCGTTTATTTACGTAGATTTCTACTTGTTTGCAGACTTGGGTGCAACGTACGATCATAGGTGAGCGTAGATTGTGAGTTGGTTTCGTAATATTGTCACTTGAAGTTGAATAAGTTATAACACTTGAAGGAGTGCTTCAAGTATAGTTATTTCTTCCACTAAAAAGTCCTGAACTTTCATTTGGGAAAGTCTTTCGGAGCCAAATGGCTGTGCACGCAGTGCACTTCAATTATCATTTTTATGTTCTCTTTACTGTGTTGCCCAACATTCACCGTAAATACGTAAATTGTGATTTTCGGGAAATCGTGGAAAAAAGGCAATGGAGAAGGGAAAAATGGGAATTCCTGTAAAAACTTTGATTAAATCGTTTGAAGTCATTCCTGGATGAAATCATCAAAAGCTAGTTAGTGAAGTCGAAACGTCGTGCAGAGGAGAATCTAACGGGCCGGTCAAAAACAGGAAAATGTCAACTGTAGCGGTTTTCGCCGGTCGTTAAAAATTGCTCAGTCTGATAACAGAACCTGTTACGAAATGATTTTATTACTAAATTGGAGCCCACTGGAGTTCTATATGTTTTAACGCATTATATTTATAACTTATGCGTGAGTTGAATCTGTATCAAAGCATTCAGAGTCATGAATTATCATGGGCCAACTTGCAACTTTGCTTCTCTCAAGTTGGTTGTCAAATTGGTTCCTTGAAAATACTGTACCGCAAGAACGCGTAAAGCATAAATTTGCGTGTGTGTAGGTCTTGGGAGAGCTACGCGTCAAAGCGACAGCATGCATGTCGGAAAAAGCGTTCGAAACAACTCCCGGTGTCACAGTGATCGTCAACCACGGGCATTATTTATACAAATACAGCTGGGGACAAGCAAATAGGCAGCATCATCTGATTTTGAACTGGGGGGTTCTTCTCCGTCAACACTTTTTAGATACCTGAATGATGTGGCCATGTAAAATGTATCGTTTGGAAAAGCTCCTTTCACGATATGCTTGCATACCGCTATTGGAGCTCATTAAATAGATGATATTGACGGCAAAAGAAAAGTTCAATATTCGGGTGATATTTTATTGCCTCTACATGATCAAATATATTATCGTGAACATTCAGAATGGCAACATAAAATATATTAGGAAACGATGTTAAGCCTGACTTTTCTCAGTCATAGCACGACAGCATCGACAAACTCAGAAGCGGCATTTCATATGATGTGCACAGCTTGCATTTTCTTTTCCACCCCTGAAAAATTGACAGAGATAAATTAAGTCTAATTGGATATGTTGTTGCCGTTTGGAAGTCCACGAGGATACAATGGTATGTCTATAATATATGTATAAATATCCAACGATAATAATGTATAGATGTGCGACGATACCGAGAGAGAGAGAGAGAGAGAGAGAGAGAGAGAGAGAGAGAGAGAGAGAGAGAAACGACGACGGCGACGAGCAGCAGCAGCAGGAAAAGGATAGGGAGAGGGGAGAGGAGGGGTGTTTGAGTGCTATGCGGAGGAGACTTCCAAGGCAGAGGCAGCACAAGAGCTTACTTGGTAGCATCCTGCAGCAGGCATGTACTAGATTTCGGCCTCTGTCTGGACTCTCACTTCGCAGCGCTTTCTCATCCGCCCCGTCTTTCTCTTCCTCCCACTCACACTTTCCTTTCCGCCCGGGAGGCTCGTTCGACTAGAACGGTTATGTTGAGGCACCTTCGTAGGTCTATGCACTATTGTTTGTTTTGTTTTTGTTTTTTCGGCCCCAGCTTTTTTTATTATTATTATTATTATTATTACTATTATTATGATTATTTCTGGAAGTGTTGGAACTGCCCTTGCGGGGGTGTCATTAGAGCTTATCGTCAATTCTTCGTACTCCCCTCACGGGTGAGACGATGGAGGCGCATGTGCAGAAATGCATCAGCCATTGACAGAGAAGCACTATTATGATTATTATTATTATTATTTTCTTTTTTTTGTTTGTTTTTTCTCTGTGTTCTCTCTCTCTCTCTCTCTCTCGAAGTGAACCTCACCAGAACCGCCTAAACGCCTCCTCGCACCTCCCAACCTAACAGGCGAAACCTCGGACAAAAATGAGGCCGCAGGTTTTATATCTTAAGTTTCCATATATTGTATCAGGTCGGATGTAGCGCCCTGGCCGAAAAAAGGCAAAACGGATTGGTCCGCGGTATTGCCCCGCAGCAGCAGCCGAACTGTGTACCAATGCTCTCTTCCACGCGCCAAAATATGCGACAGGGTGTACGAGTAGGCAGGCTACGTGTGGAAGAGAAGAGCACAGTCACGAGAAGTTGGAATTGATTCAAAGCACGTGACTGGGGTGCAGGGCCGCCCGCATGTTACGGGACGGCAGATATCATAAAGCTTATCTTGTCCAAGAAGAAAAAAATAACCACCAACAGAAACGAAAATAAATGGCAAGGAGTTGTATGATCAAATCACTTGGGAGCTCTCAGCGCCGGAGTGTTGGCTCGCGCTGTTCTCTTATCTGAATTTGTTGGCTGATCCTCGCCTCGTGATTCTTGCCTCGTTGCAATTGGCCGCGGCCGCCATGGCGCCCTCCTCCGGTTTGCTCACCACGCCCTCACCCTCCCCAAGCAACGGGGCTCCCAAATATGAGTCTTTGACTGAGAGGCTTAGCCACTCTTCTCTGCTGACTACGAACTCGTGCTTCATGGCAGCCGACCAGCACCGGTCGATCCTCTCGGGGTCGACCGCGCCCACCTGCGAGGTGAGATAAGATAATATTTTATAGATTTATACATGCGAGACGATACAGGAGAGAGAGAGAGAGGGGGGGGGGGGGGGGGCATGGTATTGCATTCAGCACATGACATGGATTATGTTCTTGTGTTGAACGAGACTAGCTATGTTGATACAGTAGTCATAACGGGACAAGCCTAATATGTCACTCAGATAGATAGATAGATAGATAGATAGAAAGATATAAACCTCGTGATGTCGCCAGCCTTCCAGCGCATGCACAAGCATACCCGCGTGGCACGCGTGAATCACTCCTCGATCCTGCAGAACAGGTAGATAGCTAGATAGATAGATAGATCGATCGATCGATAGATAGATAGAGAGATAGATAGATGGATAGGTAGATAGATTAGATAGATAGATAGATAGGTAGATAGATAGATAGATAGAAAGATAGTAGAAAGATAGCTTGTGTTGTGTGTACCAAGGTCATGTCGCCGGCGCCAAGTCCACGCGTATGCATTATGTGGTGTGTGCTTGTGTGTGTGTGTGTGTGTGTGTGTGTGTGTGTGCGTATGTGTGTGTGCTCGTGCTTGTGCTTGTTTGTTGTTTGTGGCGTTGTATGTATGTATGTATGTATGTATATACGTATGTATGTATGTATGTATGTATGTATGAATGTGTTCTGTTGACCAGTGTCATCTCGCAGGCACGTAGTCCACGAGTACGACTCACAGGCAGGTGGAACGCAGGCAAACGCGTGTACAGGCAGTCAGAACGGATGGGCCCTAGATAGGTAGATAAAAAGATAGGTAAAGGTCCATATTGCACGTGTGCTGTGTGTGTGTGGGGGGAGAGAGAGAGAGAGAGAGAGAGAGAGAGAGAGAGAGAGAGAGAGAGAGATAGTTAGCTGACCGGTCAGTTCTAGAGGAGGCACGACGAATTGGTGAAATGTAGAGCCAACTGGCGCAATCTAGACAGATGAAGATACACACATAATATAAAACACACATCTGGCACAGCATACATACATGTACAGAGATATATATACATACATGCATCCACCCATCCAAGAAAACATGCATGCATACATACATAACATACAGACAATGCATGCATGCATACATACAGACAGACATACATACATACCCTTTGTTCCTTGATGCTGAGAGGTCTTCCGACGATCCAGGTGTCGATGTTCTCTCCATCTATACATACATACATACACAACTGTGTACATACATACATGCATTTAATACATGCATAAATGCATACACACATCCATCCATCCATCCATCCATCCATCCACCCGTTTACAAATAGAAACACACAGACCTTTCATGTTGTGGACGTGCACTAAGTTTCTGCCGATACGTTGCACGTTCCCCGGTGAGATGCCACGACTAACAATAACAACAATAATCATTGATCATAATAATAATATAATTGATAACAATCTTTGATAATGATGATGATAATAATAATAATAATAATAATAATAATAATAATAATAATAATAATGATAATAATAATAATAATAATGATAATAATAATAATAACAATAACAATAGCAATAATAGTAACAGTAATAGTAATAGTAATAGTAATAATAATAGTAATAAAAAAAAAATAATAATAATAATAATAACACTATATCTGAGGCGTACTGATGCAGCTAATGGCATATCCTCAACGGACATAAGCCTCCAATACCCTTGTTCGAGGTCCTCCACCCCCCCGTGTCAGTCTCTCGCCTGATGATCGGGGCCACCGATGGAGCTCCTGAGGGCAAGACTGCACTAAGCCGAGGTTATTCCGCAGTCCCAGCAACCTCTTGCAAGACGTCACCGAATGTGCAAGTGCATACACCAAGCGCGGTTGCTAGAGCTGCCTCGAAACCCCACCCATAACAATCTGGTGTCTGCTGGGTCCTGGGCTATCAACCAGCATATGCGGAGTTTAAGATCTTTTACGCGCGCAACGACCCTCCTCCCCAGCATCTACCACCAAAGGGTTATGAGTTGGCGTCACAGTTTGACGCCTTGAGGCCATTGGGCTGGAACTCTGTTTAGCAAGTGTGACTAGGTCTTTTCATCGGGATTTCCCTCAAATATGTCACAGTCAACACTCCAAGAATAATAATAATAATAATAATAATAATAATAATAATAATAGTGCTTCTCTGTCAATGGCTGATGCAAATCTGCACATGCGCCTCCATCGTCTCACCCGTGAGGGGAGTACGAAGAATTGACGATAGGCTCTAATGACACCCCCGCACGGGCAGTTCCAACACT
>WBZZ01000526.1:107500-130000 GCA_019918135.1 Paulinella micropora
GAGAGAAGAGCCAGGTGAGAAGGAAGAACCGAGAGAGAAGGAAAAGAGAGGAAAAGTGGAACATGGAAAGTTAGGAAAGGGGAGCCTAGTAAGTCAGACACTTCTGACACAGATAGGGGGAGTGAGTCAGACACGGATGAGGAAGGTGAGAAGGTGAAAGCATTAAAAAGGCAAAGTAATCTATCACTCAAACGCAGAGTTTAGGGAAGCTACCCCGCTAAGGGTATAGAATAACCGAAGAAAAGACTTTTAATGATTTTGGGTCACACAAAATGTGGTGACCTTAACAGAATGGTAATACTCATTTGATTCTAGGCATTCCAGACTATGATTCGCGAATACTCTAGAAAGTGTCCTTGTCAGTAATAAAGGTATTAATAATGTCCGGCCTATGAACTTGCCTATGACTAAGACTATCCAAATTACCGGTAAATTGACTAGGTGGAGTAACGGGTATTAATAGTACATTACAATGCTCCCCCTTAGTCGCAAGTCATAGGCTATATTAGTGTGTAAATATGAAAAAATAGTGTTGAGGATCAGTTATGTGTTACCCGAAGGTTAAATATCAACTCCCATTTACATCACATCCTCTATGTATGTATATATGTGTAGTCATGCAGTAACATGTATGAAGTATGTATGTGTTCAAAAATTTGCAAGCGCTTCCCGTAGAGGGTAGCAAAAAAAAAAAAAAAATTAGATTTCCTATTCTAGGACAGAAAGAATGATAGAAAGAATTTAAATTGCTAAGTTAGCCAGGGAAAGCCTCGCGGCTGCCGGCCTCGCGTGGCAGTCGGCTACCCAGCCTCGGCTCGACGGCTCTTGACCCCTGCGCAAAACAAAGCTGCTGCAACAAGCAACAAACTGCACAAAACACTCAAAGCAAATATAGGTGAGTGGACACGCAAATCCCGAAATTACTTGAGCTTTACCGTAAATTTGTTAAGTAAATACTCGAATTGTTCTTTCGGTAAATATTTTGTCATTACATCACCTATCTGCTTCTTCGTACCTACTTTTACAAACTTAATCTCACCGTCTCTCTGTAGGTGGTGCATAAAGTGTAATTCTAAAGGTAAGTGTTTAGTTCTATTACCTGACATACCCCTCTCTGCCGCTAAGACTGTTTGAGAGTTATCATCGAATAATTCTATCGGGCTCTTTTGGGCTATGTTTAGTTCTTGTGTAATGTGTTTTAGTGCAAGTCCCTCTCTAATGCACTCAGTTGCTGCAAATATTTCAGCATCATTGGAACTCAGGGCGATGCGACTCTGTCGCTTTGATAACTATGCAACTGGATCGCTGCCCCATAGGATCACGAATCCAGTGCGGGACTTCCCTGTTTTCTTACAAACTTTGTGAGCCGCGTCGGGCCACATGGAAAGTTTTGGATAGGTTTGCCCTTCTTGCTCTGACTTAGGCTCATGGTAAGCTAAACCTCGATAAGAGTTAACTAAATAACGAAAGATTCTGCCTAACATCGCATAAGTTATTCCCTTATCGATAGTTTGCATGACACTCGCCGAATTTAGTGCTTGTTCTATATCGGGTCTTGCCATCTTTGCGAGAAATAGCAAACGACCAACTAGACTAGGAATTGAAAATTTTCGCAAGCTAGCTGATTCCGACATCGGTTCCGTGAAATGTTCTTGCGCTGGAGTACTAACGGGTTTAGCAGAATCGTAGCCTACCTCTTTTAGTATCTGCTGCTGATATTTTCGCTGATGCAAAATTATTTTCCCGTTCGATTGCTCTATCTCTATTGCTTTGAATTCACGGGCAATACCGAGTCTTTTGAGCGGGAAATGTTTTTCTAATGCGGACGCAAAACGCTCATATGCTTGTTTGTTTGGTGCGGTGAACAACAAGTCATCAACATGAAATATCCCTACTATCGCCTCTCTCAAAGCTTTATCATTTTCTACAAACATACATAAGTCTGAATCTAGCAACCTAAAACCTAGCTCCTCTAACTTGGGTGCTAATATCTCATACCATCTTCTTCCTGCCTGTGGTGCACCATATAAAGCACCATCTATACGCCATATCATCCCCTCATGCCCTTCTCTGTCTACATCTCTGGCGCATATGCATAAACAGGGTCATTCATACGAGCATTTAGGTATGCATTTTTAAAATCTATGCCGTATAGTTTGTGTTTGTGCCAGGCAGCTAGTTTGGCGAGAAATAAAAGTGAATGGTGCGCGGCGCAAGGAACAAAGAGCTGATCTGGGTTATAGCTAACACCGGGTTCTAACATATCTCCCCGTAAAGCTAAACGAGACTTTATGAACTTTTTCCCGTTCTCATCTAACTTTACTTTGTGAACCCATGTCAATCTAACTATCTTACTAACTCCTGCCTTGCTTGCCTCCTTATGGGGTACCCATGTGTATGTGTTAAAGGATTGAAGAGCTTTTAGCTTTGTTTTCATACCCTCTAAAACATCTTTAGCTGTCAAACCTTCCTCTATGACATCTTTGGGTACTCTGATATCTACATACAAATAAAAATCACGAATCTCATCTGCCACCATACGGTCATCGCATAAAAACATATTAGCGGGACTTTGTAACGGGTATTCGGGTCTTTCACGGAGTATTTGAGGATTTCCGAATTCAACATCCGTTCTTCTCGTCCTCAAACTTAACTGGGCTGAGGTCTGTCTCTTACTACGAGTCTATCTCTGGGGTCACTCACTCTGCTGACTACCCCTACTCGTACTATGCTCTCCCATCCCTCACCGTACTTTTTCTTCGCCCATCCATCTCCCCATGCACGCGCGGGCACTCTTACTACCTTACCTATTAGCTCTTGAGCCTCTCTCTTTTCTCTCTTGGGCTCATTGCTAGGGGTAAATCTCTCTACTGCCTTGCGCTGCCTTTTACCGGGGATTATGTTACTCTCCGTTACTCTCTGACTCTGCTCCCACGTTAACCCTTAGATGGTGGTGATTTTTCTTCGTATGCTCTTCTTTCATGTATTTTTAGTGGATCTGTTGGATCTTGTTCATTTGTATGCTCTTGTGGCTTGATCTTGTGCTCTGGGGGTAATTGTTGTGGATAATGTGGCTCTGGACTTGTGTGTAGGCGTGTATGTTTGTGATCCAATGTATTCTTCTCCACATCCTCATTTTCATGCTCATTCTCATTCGCATCGATATCAACATTCTCTGTCTCCCCCTCAACTTCATCAAAGTGTGTTGTTGGGTGGTCGTTGTTGACGTTGTGCGGTGACTTAGGTGATTGAGGTGGTGATTGGGGTGGTGATTGGGGTGGTGACGCTTGTGGAGATGTGTGTGGTTGCTCGCTCTCATTCTCATTCTCCCCCTCAGAGTCATCATTATCCCACGACACTAGTTTAGGAGGATGAGCTTGTTTACCGATTTTGTGAATATTAAATCTCACATCTCTCACTCCGGAAATTATCTTCTTACCATCCCATACGCGGTATAGTTCCCGAAATAGATCATATCCTACTAGCATCACCTTTTTCCCTCTGTACTCTCCCTTCCGCACTTTAGTCTTAGGTATATGTAACACACCCATACATCCTATTGGTTTTAAATGAAAGAGTGTTGGTTTTCTACCTAACAGCTGCTCATAAGGCGAAATTCCTTTGCGTTCGCCGTGAATTGCTGGTAGTATGCTGTGAATGGTTGTTGCTGCGTGTTCTAATTCTGCCCAGAATTGCGGCGGTAATTTAGCGTGATATCTCATTGCTCGTGCAGGCCCCGCCGTAATATCATTCACTTTTTCCGCAATAGGATTCTTCCCGTCTTTATCGTTTGTCGCGGAGGTTTTCCAAATAAAGCGAATATTTTTCCACCACTTAATGACTTCCTCCGGAATATGGAATTCTTGATCTGCGCGAATTTCCTTTACTTTGTTTCCTGTCTGTCTCTCATAAAAGGCTACAGCTTGTTTTAAGCAATCTACAAACTCATTCTTATGGGCTAAATAAAAGTCAAGAATGAACAGTGAGTAGTCGTCGGTGACCAAAAATTTATACCGTTTACCACCTATTGATCTAGTTGCCCACGGTCCTGATGTGTCTATGTGTAGAATTATACCTGGCTTTTGGGCTCTTTCTATTGTATTAGCTGCAAAACGTGGCAAACGTTTAGACTTTCCTATCATGCAAGATTCGCAAAATCTCACATCGCTCTCGTCACCAACTAACTTAATGTCAAAATTTTTGCCAATAGGCGCATCTTTGTTAACCCATAATGCCCACAGGCATAGTGAAAAAGCTTGATTCCTATCTTTCTAGGTTTGTCTGACTTTCTGGGGTAAGCTTCATATAACACTATATCTACGTGTAATTCTTTCTCTCTCTTATTTACTTCATGCTTACTTGTCTCGTTTTTGTTCTCATTTGTGGGGCTTCCCTCCCCTTCTACCCCCTTGTTGCGAAGGATCATATCTTTCGTTGACTTTCAATGGTTCATCATATTCGTCATCCCATCTATATATCATACTCTTAGTTAATCTTCCCCTTACTAATATGTCACTCTCGTTAATGTGGATGGGGTGTTTGAGTATTACTAACTGTCCGTTTTGGTGGATGACTGATCTGTTGTGTCTGTGGTCCATCTGTCCTGTAGAGACTATGCTAACTGGTAAGGTAGTGTCGAGTAACATCTTCTTTTCTACTGCTCTAGGCCTTCCTTTCCCATCTATCACAGTCAGCCTAGCTCTTCCTGACTTACTCAACTCCCTTTCTTCATTACCTGTCAGTAGTTCTACCGGGTCTATCTCATCGACATCCGTCAATCTGTCTTCTCTGCATGATATGTCTGTGCTTGCTCCACTATCCTGTACTGTCATGTCTCTCTTTTTCATCACTCTTTTTCTCACATGTATCAGTACATGCTCTGTCTCTCCTTCTGTCTCTGTTTCTGTTTCTAGTTCACCCTCAGAGACTCCTCTACCCTCACCTTGTCCCTCTTCTGTGAGTTGTGGAGGTGTAGTGATGGGACTCTGTCTGACTGCTCTCTCCAAGTACATTCCTTCTATTGCTCTTACTATGTCAGTCAAAAAGTCATCTCTCTCTAGCTCGCCACTCACGACACGCATCACTTCTCCATTCATTCCCCTCACGCACTCATTCATCAACGTTTTAGCTATTTCATTTATATCTTTGAAGGTTATGACGGGAGGGTTGATGGGTTGCGTGTTTGTTGTCTGTGTTGGTGGGAGTGCTGTGATTGGTCTAGAACTAGAGATTTGGAGTTGTTGTGAGGTGGGACCTATTTGGTTGCCAAATTTGTTGACAGAAGTGGGCCCAAGTCGTTGCTCTCCCTCATCCACTCCACTCTCTTCTTTCCCTTCTCTGCTCTGGCCGGTCCGCTGACTAGAAAATGGATTATGTTTGCGTGGTTGTTGCGAAATATTTTGCGAGACTTGTGGACTTGTGGAAATTTTGGTGTCACGTAAAGTTTCAAATTCCCCGAAAACGAGTCTTTGCGTAATTTTATGAGACTTTTCCAATGCCGCAGCTTTAAGACCTCGTTCGTCTGGGTAGTAAGGTGATTTGGGGGGACGCAACACGGGACTTACCGACAAATCCAACTCCGGATAATCTGGGTCTTGTGTGGCGTGATATCCGCAGTACCTCGCATAAGATAATCGTTTCGCGTGATTTGCGTATATTCCTTTTCCTTTTGATTTTTCAACGGAAACATTACACGGTTTTTTGCGTCTGTTTATTCCGGCACATTTTGTGTCAGGCGTGACTCCGTAAGAACTCTCAAGCCTCAAAGGAGTTTCGTTAGGGTTAGGGGTGACTGGGGAACATCGTGGGGTGGCGGATACTAACCGCTCTTCCTTGCCTTCTCCCCGTAGTGAGGAGGGACCTCGTAGGGGGCCGATACTAACCGCACTTCCCGTCCTTCTCCACTCTCACTATGTCTATTCCCTACCCTAGGTGTAGTCTTTGTATCGTTCAAAAGGGCTTGGGGACTTGTAGATTTGTGATGAGGTGAGCTTGGTTGCTCGTCATCTCTTTCTCTTTCTTCCTCATCATCATCGCTCTTATCATAAGTGTTCCCCATATGGATTAAAGCAACGTTTGTATCAGAGTCACTTTGTTCGTCTTCGTTTTTGTCGTTGCCGGTTGTTATCAAAGTGAGTGATTTCTTTTTCTTATGAAAGGGTTTCTTTTTGTTTTTGTAATTGTTCTTTTGTTCGTTCTTTTCTTGTTCCGTGCCTTTGTCTTCCGTTTGATTCCGTTTTAATTTTACTTCTTTGCGGAACTTTTCCGAAATCACCGGACAATATCTCATGGTATGGCCTTTGGCATCACATCCGAAACACGTGACTTTGAGCGTCCAGTTTGGAGCTGTCTTTGGTCCCGGTTTATTGTCTCCCCTTTTCCCTTTATTATCCATCAGGAGATTGGTCTCTTGCCGCTGCTTGCCATCCCGAGATTTCTTGGTGTTGTCTTTGCGAATTTGAGTTTTTCTCTCACGGAAATTGTTACGTCTTTCTTTTTCTTCCCACATTAACCATCTTTCCCTAGATGCTTCGCATAGTTCCGACAAATTTGGTCTTAGTCTGGCCGGGAGATCATAGTGGTCCACCTGAAATTTATCCCCGAAAGCTGGATGGTAGCGCAATTTCTTAAATAGCTTTCTCTTTGCTTCCTCATCGGAAAATGGCGCCCCACGTAAACTTTCAAGCTGGATTTTCTTTGCGAGAAATTCATTTAGCCAGTCTACATACCTCTGACCTGCCCTGGTCTCGTTCTCTCAAACTCTTCCTCTAACATGTACCTACCTGCTCCGGAAATGCCTCCCCATTGATCTCTTACTACTATCAACTCTTCAATGGGTCCTTTCGTCTTCTGTGTTCGCAGGAAATTAGATACATTGTCTTTGGAAAAAGCCACAGACAGACATAACTGCAAAGTTTTCATCCTTTCATAATATTTCTTCTCTTTGCGGATAGCTGTCTTTCTTCTTGTGTGTTGTTTCATACTTTATCTTTTCTTTTTCCTTGCTTCTTTCTCTTTCCACTCTCTCTTTTGTTCTGCTGTCACTTTATCCCAACCTTCTGGCTGTTTGATATCTTCTTTCTTGTCTGGGGTCTCTGTCTTCCTCTCTGAGAGGTGTCTGACTCTTCATCTTCCTCACTATCACTTATAGGCGTGTCGGGCTCTTCTAAGTCTTCTGCCGTCTTAGCCCTTGCTTCGTCGTAAGGAAAATCCCTTTTGGCTTTAGCTGGGTCGGCTAATGCCACAGATACCATCTCTGCCACGTGGACAGATATCCCCTGCATGTGCTTCTGAAACTTGCTTGACCAAGGCCAAAAGCTTTGGTCGTTGCCCTCGAATATGGGCACTTGACTCAATACGTGCTTTTGGCACGCTTGCCTCCTTGACAAGGCTCATAACCAAAGTAATCTATCACTCAAACGCAGAGTTTAGGGAAGCTACCCCGCTAAGGGTATAGAATAACCGAAGAAAAGACTTTTAATGACTTTGGGTCACACAAAATGTGGTGACCTTAACAGAATGGTAATACTCATTTGATTCTAGGCATTCCAGACTATGATTCGCGAATACTCTAGAAAGTGTCCTTGTCAGTAATAAAGGTATTAATAATTGTCCGGCCTATGAACTTGCCTATGACTAAGACTATCCAAATTACCGGTAAATTGACTAGGTAACGGGTATTAATAATACATTACAACGCCGAAAGGACGATGAGATTTTTGACAGGCGAGACAGAGTAGGCATGGTAAAGGAGAAGGCACACATATGCAAAGTGAGGGTAGTACAAGAGAGAGAAGTATATCGTCAATGTGAGGGCGAGTGTCAGGTGGCAGCAATGTTTGTATGCACGCATGACATGGAGACGGTGAGAATGTGTTGTTGCGAGAGGCGGCAGCTTGTGATTTGTTGAGAAGGCGATTTTGCGTGCTGCATACAGATCAGGAAAGAGAGTGAGAAGAAGCACAAGTGATGGGGAGCAAAATGAAGATAGCCCACTCAAACCGTAGTTGAAAAGAAGAAAAAGAGAAGGAAAAGCGCCCCAAGCGCAAGAGTAAAAAAAGAAAAAAAGAAAGGAAAGCAAAGAACAGGTGGGCACAGTCGAGTGCAAAGCTACGCTCAAGTGCAGAGATCGAAGGAGCGTGGAGAAGATCAACGACTCGCAAGGGCGCGACCGGGGTGCAGACTGCGATCAAGGCAGTGACTGTAGGCATCACCCCCCGGATAGCCGGTAAAAAGTACCTTTTCCTGGTGACAGGTGCACCAGCTTGTTTTTCAGTATTATTTGTCCGGATTGGACCTGATGCCATTTTATTCCTGGTCTGTTGCCGTTTTCCTTTTTGGCTTCACTGAGCTAATATAAGCGAGACATCATTCTCATTCTTGAGGACTGTGTTTTGCGACTTTTTACGAGCTATCGTTGGGGGCATTACATTTGGAGTCCACATCACTAGGGTGATTTCTTTCTGCTTTGCCACACAGGCAACAGAGTGAATTTTCACTGACCTGTCTCACACGGGGACGTCAGACGAAAACAAATACTCCAACACAGCTCCCTCATAACTCTTTCACAAAACAAATAATTTGATTGGTCTCAAGCAGGTGTCTCGTACCCTCTAGCCCAATCAGTATCTGTGTGCTCACAAGGAGACATCAGATACAAACTCTCTGTCGTTCTTGCTGTTCTCACACAGAGACCAAGAAGAAGGAGGTGGACAGAAGAGTGAAGGAACACACACAAAACACAAACAAGCATAGGGACAGGAGCACAACACTCTACCCTTCTAGTTTGTGCATTTATCTGCATTATCTCACACATACGTCAGAGTACTTTTTGCAAATCTCTGATCGTTTTCTAAAGGTAGGTCTGAGAACCTATCCGACCGACTGTCGACTTCTCAAGGAGAGCTTTTCTAGCTTCTCTATTACTATCTGTGTGTAGGTCCAAGTGCCTCATACTAGATACAATATAGAAAAGAAGGAGGAGAAAGTAATCTGAGTAAGGAGAACAAGAAATCGGAGAAAGTCTCAAAGACTATTTTTTCTCAAACAAAAACAAACATACAAACAGTGTTTCATAGAGGACAGGGAATCTTATCCTACCCTCTCTATTAGTTTCTCTCTTCACTAGTCAATCGACTGAAGGAGGAACAGAACACAAACGAACAAAAACCAAACATAGGAGCTGACACTGTCCTCCTGTTGATCACTACTACGACATCATGCGACAGAGATCGCCGAAGTGAGTGAATTCTCGGAGGCAGATCAAAGAAGAGAAGAAGAAGAAGCAGGAGGAGGAGGAGGAAGAGGATTGAATGAAGGAGGAGGAGGAGGATTGAATGAAGGAGGAGGAGGAGATGAAGGAGTAGGAGGAGGAGTAGAAGAGGGCTGGGATGATGAAGGAAGATATGGAGGAGACGAAGATGAAGGAGGATTTGAACAAGAAGAGACGGGAGGAGGAGGAGCATATGGTAATCCCTTACCACCTGCCTACACGGAGGAGGAGGACGAAAAATGATCGACTTGATTCATAGTGATGGAGAGGAGATCACAGTGGAGGAACAACAGTGGGTGCAAGACCACTATGACCTCACTAAAGAAGAGTTTGATAACAAGATGGGGGTAGAGAAGGATACCTATGTGTGGATCCCTCAGGATCAAAGAAGAGAGAAAAGTCGTGCTAAAAAGGATGTCTATATCCTATTATCAAACACAGCACAGCTCCTCGGCAAACTGGTCTCTGATCCAGAAAAGAGAAAGAAGATACAGCATATCAAGTTTGGGGACACACACACCCACCTTGAATTACTCGATGCTATCTTTGGGGTGTACACTCAAACCCTGATTTGGGAACGTACATACGGCCCACGATGTGAGGGTTACCTCCAGTACACAAACCCAAGAGCAACGGCCAGATTCCTCGCGACTGGTCAGGAGGCAGTCGATGTAACAAAAATGAAGACCAATCTGGGTTCGAAAAACTCGAGTGGCATATTTCATTTTTTTACAATGGAAATAAAGGCCTTGGAGGAGGGGAAGGCAGAGATGGAAAAAAGCATTAAGGCAGCAGGAGAAACTCATCCTGTGATTGATGAGTTAGAGAAGACCGACAGAGTTCTGACCAAGATCAGACTGTTGATGGGTGCGTTACTGCACAAGGAGGCATGGAAGAGATGGATTCCTACCAAGGATCACTCTGTCCTTAAATCACTTAGTAACGCACCACCGGTCGCCAACAAAGCAGGTGTTGACCAATATGTGGAGAAATATAATTTTCTCAGATCTGCTTCTGAATTGGTGGCCTTTATCACTCATGCTCAAAAGCTGGTGATATCTGAGAAGAAGAAGGCGAAAGAGAATGAGGAGTTCGAGAAGACGATGAGACTGGAAAGAATGAAAGCAAAAGTGAGTGGTGCAAAGACACACCCTCCGACATATTTGACCCCACCAGCTCCTGCCCCACCAGCCCCTGCACCCTCGGGCTCAACTACGGTGGTGGTCACAAACACGGAGAAGAAGGACAGACAGAACATCATAAATGCCTTCAAGGGGAAGAAAGGAGGAGTGGCAAGTCTCATGCTATATGCCAAGACGAGCTCAGACAAAGACTCTGATGCTTCGCTTTTGAGCAAGCTCAAAGAGATCAATGCCTGCATGAAGGCTTTTCCTTGCGACGAAACGCAGGAATACGAGGCCCTTGTTACTGTTTTTGACCAATCTCTAGTCTCGGAGGGATTTGATCTGACACAGTACAAGTTTTTGAGAAAGAAGGAGGAGATTAAGAGAAACAATGCAACAGGCCTAGACGCTCAGTGTGAACTGGCGGTGGCCACACTCATTTCATATTTTCAATCTCATGGATACCAGCATCTCTGCACTGGTACTCTCATAGGATTTGAAATCTTTGAGACAGTGGCGATGAGTTTGAGGAGTGCTGTTGGCTTGGCGGCGACCCTTACGGAGGTAGTTTCCTCCTATGGGCTATTCTATGGCCGCAAGTCGATCATCCTCTATTTCTTTTCGGCGTTACACACAGTTAACCCGAGTAAGCTTACTCAGCTCATACAACAATGCTCGACGTTTAGCTCAGTGAAGTCCAAGAACTTCCTCGAGACACACGTGTTCGAAAATACGGTTCAAAGCGTTGCTCCGTCAGCACTGTTTCAAGAAGTGATGAGTGCATGCTCAAACATGGACTCGCTCACGGAGGCACATACGGCACAGGCAGGCGGTGTACCTGTTGGCGCACAAGCCACGTACACAAACAGAGTTGCCGGTTGGAAGAGACAGAGAGAGCCAGACCTGAAGACCGCATGTTGGAGGTGGTTCGCGGGCTTGCAGTGTAAGGCACAGATGGAGAACAGAGACTGCTCTTTCAATCATGATAGGCAGAACCCAACAGCAAGGGCAAATTTTCTGAGCAGGACGGAAGGCAAGGAACCGGGCCTTTTCAATATGCTTCAGATTGCCGCTGTGAACGAAGGTTGGTATGCCAATATGTGTGATGATGAGGAGTTACGAGAGGCAATCATTACCTACATGAAGAGGATGAAGGAGAAGAAGGAGGAAAGGGAGAGACAAAAGAACTTAAAGGCCTCTCAAAGAGGACGAGAAGGAGGAGCAGGAGCAGGAGGACGAGGAGGAGGAGGAGGAGGACGAGGACGAGGAACATGGAGAGGAGCCTCGAGGTGGCAGGGAACCCCTCAGAGAGGAAGAGGAGGAGGTCGGGGATATACCCCTTATGGAGGGAGAGCTGTTCGAGCTCCAGCCCCCCCACCCAGAGGAGGAGGAGGCTCGTGGGCAAGCTCCAACCCGAATTTCGGTCGAGCTCAGGCCTACAACACTGCCTCGGAGACCGATACGTCATCCTACCCGGACACTACTCAAGGTAATCGTTTCGAGGTGGTGGAATGACTGGAGGGGGAAGAAGAGAGGAAGGAGAAGACTGTGAAGTTTAACCCTAAAGTCACAGTGCTTTCTAATGCTGTTGTGCAGACTGGGCCAACGCTTCCTCTATGTGAAAACAAAGATGTGGGTACACAGAGACTGCAGCCCCAAGGTAGTCTCATACCCGTTCATACAGCACGGTTACCAATGATAACTGATGCAAATAGGAAGGCGAGACTTGCGATGGAGGCGAGGAGGCCAATGGCAGACGTATCGCCTCGGCCAAGCAAACAACCACGAACAGACTCAATGTCTACGGTCGCGGCGGGTGGCGAGCAAAAAGACAATGTGTGTACTCAAGTACCACAAGACAATGTCGCTCAAATAGTAAACGCACCAGTACCGCAGAATAATAAAAATGTTAATGAGGTGAAGCAGGAGGAGAAGAAGGAGGAGTTGAAAAACTTAGAGACAAGACTCCAAAATTTGGAACGTAAAGTTCTTGTTCTCGCAGCCAATATACACAGGCCCGATGCTCTGTGTTATACGGAACTTTATTGTGAAACATTGAAGACAATATTAAAAGTTGGTAATGATACGATGGCGAATATTAATATTGTCGGCCGGAAGTTTTTTAATCGATACCGGGACTGGGTGGACGGAAATATGAAAAATTCGACTGGCACTCTGAAGGAGTGGGCAGCCGGACGGATCATCACGGGAATCATCACACTGACCTTTAAATTGAAATCCGCACGAGTATACCGCATGGACCTTTATGTCGTCCCCGGTTACCACGGGTCAATATTACTATCGTATGACCAATTGGCTACGATGGGGGCTGTGATTGATTGCGCCGCACGGCGAGTGATATATGGAGTAAAAAGAGGAGAAGAGAACGATATTGATCCCTTCAACGCTACTGACTCTTATGAGGCTTATGAGCTGAGTCTAGCGACGGATCACAAAAAGATGGCCATCGCACATGAGGCACTTGAGGTGTACGTTCACCCCCATGTCGTAAGACCGGATGAACTGTCCTGGACCGACAATTGGGAATCCCAAGTGTGCACTGTCACAGTTCCGACATGCCATTGGGACAAAAAGTCTATTGATGACTTAATCGAGAAGCGAAAGGAGGAGATTATATGTGTCGCACAAAGAAGCCCGTCGTTGGCGAGATTCGCGGAAGGAGTAGGAACAGATGTCCATATTACTAACGGATACTGTTTCCATGCGAAAGTAGGAGAAGAAAAAAGGGAGGCGTTTGTACCAAGGAGAACGGGGCGAATCCCGGATACTCCACCAGAAACTATTAAAAGTTTTATTACTGATTTCTGGGGTGACGAGCCGACGTGGCCGCGTTCACTAACTGAAGTGAAGAAATGCTTACGGACTTTATTCGAAAATAATAAGCCGTATACTATTATCCTGCCATATAATGAGAAGGCGATATGGGCGCAGGAAATAAGGGACCGGCTTATTGATCATCCTATACCGGTACCCTCTCGCAAGCAACAGCTAGTGGTGGCTTGTCGTATGGGAACTCGTGAGCAGAGCAGTGCATACAAGCGGAAGCTCAGAGACCTCGACAAGTTGAAATTGATACCGCAAGCATTCACATGCTTTGATGGTTTTTACACCCGTAAAGCTCCTTTGCAATACGCGAGACTCATTGACATGCTGGTGGAGCTCGGTAAAGATGATGAGCCGGACACGGTCACGTATGAAAAGACGGGCCTAGATGATGTCTCGGAAGAGGACTTAGGCTTGGAGGAGGACAGAGAACCCCTCAAGCAGCATAAGCAGATGTCTGATGAAGATTTTCAAGAGGCGGCGCGGAAAATATTGGAAGAAGGAGTAGGCACGGAGAAGGAGAAGGAGCTTTTAAAAGCCAAATTAGAGGCGAACAAGGAAATTTTTGACCCTCCACATGCAGGTGGTGTCAAGCCTGAAGATTTCACTGCGGTTATTTACAAAATACCGGGTGCGGAGCCGTCACCGGCACCACGAAGGGCGAATTTGAGTATACATGAGGCGAAGATAGCGGAGGAGCTAGCAAGACAGCTGCTCAATGAGGACTTTATTGAGAGATCAACATCCTCAATAGTCTCACAACCGAGAATAGTGCCGAAGCCAGGAGGAGAATGGCGCCTGACAGTTAACTATGCTCGTGTTAACAAGGTGCTGGAGGAAGAGAGAAATCCTCTCCCGACATTAGAAGAAGGAAGGAGAGTACTGCGGAATGCAAAATTCTATTCGGTCATTGACCTTAAGAATGGCTTCTGGCAGATACCACTGGAGGAAAAGTCCAGATGGCTGACGGCGTTTGTGGTGGGTATGGAAATATACCAATGGAAAGTGCTTCCGATGGGCCTCAAGCAAGCCCCAGGACTTTTCCAGAAGGCGATGCAGAAGATGTTGAGCAGTCAGTACGATGATTTGTCTGACGGTGGCTTTATGAGAAGGCGGGGACAGAAGGCGGGAGAATATGCATTTTGCTATATCGATGACATTATCGTATACTCTAACACAATGGAGGAGCATATCGATCATTTGTCCGATATATTCAGGCGCATCGGAGCTTTTGGCCTGAAGTGCAATCTAAAGAAGTGTCAACTTGCCAAGACGAGTGTGACATACTTAGGGTACGAGATCTCCCATAATCGAGTCTCGATATCCAAAGAGAAGAGGGAGGAGATTATGAATCGACCGATACCGAAGAACCGCACTGAATTGCACTCATTCCTTGCGATGGCGCAATACTATAGCCAGTTTATACCCGATTGGGGTGCAACACGGGCTAAAGTGGAGAAAATGATAGATTTTGGAGACTTTGAGAAGTGGGACGAAGAGGCTTTGCAAGCGTTTCATGCGCTCAAAGATCTCATTTACAAAGACCCGAAAGACGGAGGACTGGTGTTAACGATGCCCGACTTTACGAAACAATTCGTAGTCGATACAGACGCATCTAAGTTTGCGATTGGGGCTGTATTACAACAAGAGGATGAGGAGAAGAAATTACGCCCAATCATGTTTATTAGTAGGAAGTTGTGTGCGGCGGAGAGAAACTATTGCACAAGGCAAAGAGAGGCGTTGGCGGTAGTATGGGCCCTCAAGAGGCTCAGAGAGTATTTGTGGGGAGGACCTCAATTTACTGTCAGAACTGATCATCATAACCTGTTATGGTTGATGAATCATGAACAGACGGGACGGCTGGCGCGGTGGCAAGCGTTCTTGTCTTGTTTCGATTTTACAATGGTCCATCTACCGGGAAAGCGAAATGTGGTCGCTGATAGCCTCTCTAGGCTAGAGTTTAACTCAGAAGTATCGGCGTTGGTGTCCACGGTGGAGATGGAAGACTTGTCCACTGACAAGGTGTATGAGGTCAGCCACATTGAGGCGATGGAGATGGCGAGTGGAGTCCGATATGACCGCACAGGTCTACGGTACAGTCCACAAGGCCCGGATCACGGGATATGTTGTGAGCTACATACCCAGGAGGACGCTGAGTGGTCCTATGAGGTATATGAGAATGCGAAGGCGAACATAAGAGAGGAAGAGGAGACGCAGGAAGTTTATGCGGAGCCTCCTCAAGAGCGGAGAAGTGACCTAGACGATGACCCGGAAAGAATCGGGGTACGGCTAGAAGATGGTACTATCCATATAGCCTCGCCTACCGCATGGAGGCAACAACAGGCTCAAGATCCGGAGTTTAAAGAACTGATACAGTTATATCAGAACCCGGATGAGCTACGGATGACGAAAGCGATCAAAGATCAGATGAAGGAGATGGGATGGAGAGATGGTCTACTGTGGTACAAGGGCCTTCACGGTCGCTATGCGTCACAGCCGGACAAATGGACCCTTTGGGTACCGGAGAGTCTGAGACGATTTATATTTGTCGCAGCCCACAATTGCCCACTTTTGGCGCATCCGGGTCGACAACGAACTCATATGTTCGTAGCGAGGCGATTCTGGTGGAAGAAGATGAAGGAGGAGATAGATCAGGCGGTGGATGCATGCATCCCGTGCAAGATAAACAAAACACCACTGAAGGCAAATTTCGGCCTGATTGGCGAATTTCCTCTTCATGCGGGGATGTTTGAGTTTATACACATTGATCATGTGGGACCTTTCCCAGAATCGAAGGATGGTTACAAATACCTCCTTACGGCTATTGACAGAGCCACCAACTATGTGTGGATCATCCCTGTCAAAGACGTTACCGGCAAGACGACGGCCGAGGCGCTGATCGATAGGATCATCTCACAGATCGGAGTACCAAGAAAGATATGTTCTGATCGAGGCTCGGACTTTAATAACGAGGTCATCGACAAACTATCTAAGTATTACGGGATGAAATGGCAATATGTTACTGCCTATAACCCGCGAGCAAATGGGAAAATCGAGCGGGTACACAGACCCCTCAAAGCCTCGCTAAAGATGTATTGCACGAAGAAGGAGAATCAAAGAGCATGGGTCGAGGCAGCACCATCATTTGCGTTTGCAATGAACTGTCTACCCTCTACGGCGTTAGGAGGCTCGAAGAGCTCAATCTCGCCATATCAGTTAGTATATGGGCGTGAGCCTGATATCCCGACTTCGCTCCTTCACCCAAAAGACACTTGGGCGGATGCGGATGAGTTGTTTGGGATGAGACTTAGAGTGAAGATGGAGGCGGAACAAATAGTCAGGGCGCATAGAGAGGCGGAGCGCCGAAAGACTGATGCTGAAGGGGTGCGACAAGCGCACTTGGATCAGATCAAGTTCCAGGTCGGGGATATTGTACTATTGTACCATCCTCAAGTCCCGAAGGGAGTCAGCTCTAAGCTGTTCACTCACTGGAAAGGACCTTATCAGATTATGGAACAGACGGGACCTCTGAATTACAAGATCAGGGGTAGAGGGAAGGTGCAAATTGTGAATGTAAGAAGGCTGATTAAGTATGATCCCTTCTTACTGGAAGATGAATCCGTTGAGGAGGCGTTAAAACGGATGAAGGATGATTTCAAAGAGGTGCCGCCCATCCACAAGGAGGCTGGCATAGACCAAGACGATGCTTATCGGGCACCGATAGCTGAGAAGGAGGAGAGTGAGGTGGACAGCAAGGAGAAGACTGACCGCATAAGCGCGGTGGGGACTCAGTCCAAGTCTCCGCGAGAGCATAGCGGAAAGAAGGAGAAGATCACAGAGGCGCAGCTAAGGAGAGCGCGGAATGATCTTATCAACGACCAACCGAGGAAGGCGATGAGGTCGATGAGATCAAAGGACGTCCACCAGGAGGAGGAGGGGACGGACACTGACCCAAACGCGGGCAACGTTGAGATTGTCCATGAGCGATGGAAGGAAGGCGATGCGATAGCAACCATCGCATGGGTGAAAAATGTTTTCTATCTGATGAGACCAGCGGAACAACATGTCGCTGATGACACTCTCTCAGACTTATACTTGATGCGGGTCGTGGCGGTCCCACGACAGATGCGTGTCACACGGACACTCAAAATATCATCAGCCGCAAAGATAGTACAACCGATACTCCAGTTCTGGAGAAGTATGGACCCGGTTGAGGATCCAAAGGCAAGACATTATCTGCCAGTATATAAAGACGCAAAAAGTCTCGAGACATGGGATGATACAATTACTCCCAGAGACAAGGATTACACTGCGTGGACCATTCAGACACTGCCAAGAGGAGTGCTTGATGTCCCTTTTGAATTATCGTTGGGCGGAATCCCTAATAAGATCTGGGACATTCTCGAACAGTCAAAGTTCGATCTGACTTTTGTTGGTGGTCCTCCACCAGGCAAAGAAATCCGCGCCAGACGACGAAGGCAGTGACAAAGAAACTATTTTTCTTTATGCGTCTCAAATAAACTGATTGATTGCCCACGGCGTATCATGATTTGATCATGCATCATCAGTTATCAATATGAATATTAAAAAGACTCAGTGATATAACTTGGCATTCGATCGCAACATACGAGTGCGAAAGGTCGATCGACGATGATACTACACCGTATACGGGGATCGCTAGTGTATTGAGCGATGGTGTTCCCGGGTATGACCCTTTCCAAGTCCTGGGATGATGTTCTCGAAAATGAAATGTTCTCTGAAACTTTCATTAAATTATTTTTTACGATAGATTATATACTGTCGTACCTGAGCACGGTCAATCTCTACTTGTGTCGGTATATCGCAGGGTCGGGTACATACACCTCGACTTCGGATATAGCTATTAGGACTGGCCCCCTAATACTATATCATAGGATATCCGCCTTATACAAGGGTATGTCATTAAAAAAGACAATGTACTTACGATCTCCCTGTGAATAATAATAATAATAATAATAATAATAATAATAATAATAATAATAATAGCTTTCAACTATAGCATCAATCAGATCTAATGTTCATTAATAATAATAATAATAATAATAATAATAATAATAATAATAATAATAATAATAATAATAATAATAATAATAATAATAATAATAATAATAATGATAATGATAAGAAGAAGGAGATCAAAGGGGGAATCGTACTACAGCACCACGTTGCTTGTATTTTTTATTAATAGTACGTTTGTTCTTGACATACTGCCGAGAAAAAAAAAAAAAAAAAAAAAAAGAATTGAGGGGAAGGAGTTCAAAAATTTACAAGAAAGGCTAGAGAATCCGCTTTGACGTGCCGTATGAGGATATATTTATCGTCTTTTAGCGTCTATCCGTGGGTCGATGCGCTGTGTGGCATGACTCCATAGCGCATACTATTTGCAGAAAGAAATCAGAAGGTGTATGACGAAAATGCTATTTCCGTCATAAAATCGGGAGGGGGTACTGTAGGCATCACCCCCCGTATAGCAGGTAAAAAGTATCTTTTCCTGGTGACAGGTGCACCAGCTTGTTTTTCAGTATTATTTGTCCGGATTGGACCTGATGCCATTTTATTCCTGGTCTGTTGCAGTTTTCCTTTTTGGCTTCACTGAGCTAATATAACGAGACATCATTCTCATTCTTGAGGACTGTGTTTGGTTGTATTACCGACTTTTTACGAGCTATCGTTGGGGGCATTACATGACTTGGACCCGGAGTGGCGATTGGTGGCCAGGCGTGCGACGCACACGTGGTTCTACGACCCGGGCGGAGAATTCCAGCGGCTGCGCATGGACGGCCCCGGGCTGTGAGCTGGTGAGCAAAGTGACAACGCGACTTCAAGAATGCAAGGGAGCGGGGGAGCGCGAGTATGGACGTATAGTTTTTTTGAGCGTGACTAGAAAGTTAGTAACTATAGAGTTAGTGCATCTAGTTGTTATTACAGTACGGCTCCGTTAATTTCTGATTAGGGCTACACATTTTTACCACCATATATGCGAGGTTAGTATTTACCATAATGTAGATGGGGCCGTTATTCCTAAATAGCGGGAGCAATGGATAATTTATAAATAATAATATTTACTCATACCGGCATACCCCAAGCACAATTACCTATATCACTCTAAGTGTAACGGTGAATTCAAGCTTTGGCGGTCTGTGGTTGGGGCACTTAGTGACGTGTCAGAAATTATTCAAATATCTAAGTAAAAGTAAAGTACGAACCCTCTCGTCCATTGTACTTAAGTACAAACAATGTCAAAGACTCCTGGCAAGAGCCTCTTACTTTGGCTCATAATTCTTCGTCAATCGTGGTACCATATTAGTAACAATCCTGAACCCGTCATATGAAATTTCAAACGACGTGCTTCAGCATGTTCGTACCTCAAATATTGATTTAAAAGAAAAACGAGTTCAAAGTTGTTTGGTTTAGCCACATGAATGTCGTAAGCTTTTTCTTCGCCAGGAGCTTAGCAAATTTTCTCAATACTTTCCGCACGGAGGGTAATTAACCTTGGGCATCCACGGGACGCCATACTGGTTGCGTAAGTACAGGAGAGATAAAGAACGAAAATTGAAATTCACTATAGAAAATTTCTTCCGTGCCAGCTTCCGTGCCGGCTTAACAGTAGCAACGAATGAAAATAATAATAATAATAATAATAATAATAATAATAATATAATAAACACACACACAGGGGGGGTCACATAGACTTGACCTATTGGAAAACTACACTTCCAGCAAACATGATTCTTTGGCTTCGGAAAAAAAAAAAAAAAAAAAAAAAAAAAAAAAAAAAAAAAAAAAAAAAAAAAAAAAAAAAAAAAACGACCAGAAATGAAATACTGGAATAAATAGACGATAGTGGACTCAGGCGACGATTTTCCCCGCCCCAACACTTGAAAAAAGTTGTTAATATCAGCCTTTATTGCCAGGAGATGGCTTTTGATAAAGACAAACAACACCAGTCACACTCACCAGCGACGACGAAGACGGCGAAACCAACAACAACCAACAACAATCAGCAACCAACGGCCAACAACAACAACAACATACATACAACAACAACATAAAATACAACATACTTGCCATCAACAATATATCGACTCTAGCTGGACCTCAGGACGGAGGACAAGCGAGCGAAGAAAAAAGAAAAAGAAAAGGTTAAACAAAGATAAACAATCAGATCAAATCAAATCAAATCAAATCAAATAACCAACAATACAACAAAATAAAAAAAGCAAAGAAGTTCTTGCTACTGTATTGTGTTACTTTATATTTCTTTCCTCGCATATGATACTGGAAGTAGCTAGTTATTATATTTTAAGTTACGTTACGTGATGTTGAGTTAATTCTTGTAATGCAATTTTTTGTTTCTTATCTTACATATTAGTTTTTTTTTGAAACCAAAAACAGAGAAATGTTGTTAGATGGGATGATGTTGTTACGGTACTTGGAGAGAGAGAGAGAGAGAGAGATACGCAGCTTCTCTATGCTTGTTCTGCAATTTGCTACGTTTTTTGTTAGGTAGACAGTAGACAATCCGAGATGTTTCTAGCTCTGAACTAAAATCAACAATAACTCTAAGCGCTTCGTTCTCGGCTAATTCGAACCCATAGCACGTTTGAAAGCTCTCTTAACACGCTTTCCAACGAGCCAAAACACAAGCCGGGACGCAAAACAAAGCGCGTGAAGTCATAATCGATTGCACTTGACCAGAAACTTCTCATGCTTGTTGTTTTTGTTTTTGTTGTTGTTGTTGCTGTCTACTTAGGCCGTCTAGACGAGGTCTTGAGCATGTTCGGTGTTGTTGTTGTTCTTGTTGTTGTTGTGGGTGATACACTCTTCTTCTTTCTCGCGAGGAACTTGGACAAAGTCGACCAGCGGGACCCAGGTGACGCGGTCGGGCTACTTGAGCTCGTGCTAGAGCTCTGGCTCCCGCTCTCACCCGCTGGTTGATGATAACTGGTCACCCCCACATTTGCCGGGATGGACAGTTTTAAGTCGGGTTTGTTTTGGTCCGGATCTGGCATTTCTGTGTCCATTCTGTCCAATCTAGACTGAGCAAGCAAGTGGATCGCTCCTGGAGTGGCTCTAGCCAACACTTGGTCTAACTCGAGCCCGAGCCCGAAGAGAGGAGAAGGAGAAATGAAGGAAGAAGGAGCACGACGGGCTGAAGCCGTGTGCCTGGGTCTTTCAGGACGCGGGCGGAGGCGGCAGGCGCCCGTTCCCGCACTCGGTTGGCCTGTGCCGCTTATGCCCGGGCCTGAGCCGCCGGTTTGGCCTCGACCTGAGGGAGGTAAGTGAAAATTGACCGCAGGGCCCGAGGGGGCCAGCCCACTGTCGGGATCGTCCACAACAGCCATGGCGATCGGGATACACGAATCGTCACCAGGGTTGACGTTGGTCACCCAGGCCAAGGAGTCGACGAAAGTCTTTAGGCTACCATGGTTAGGCAGCGCGAAGTGCAAGGAGCGCTTCTTCTTGCCTTGGAAGCGCAGCGAGACAACCCACTTCATCACGCCGAAGATGTCACTGCAGACAATATAACATTACAGACAATTCATACATACAAAAATACAGAGAAAAAAAACATACATACATACATACATACCATCACACACAACTGATATCTGTCTGCATGTATGCACTTATGTAGGTAGGGAGGCATGAACTTGGTGCATGTGTCTCCTAAGAGTATGTTCTGGCAGATAAGATTATATAAGATAAGATGAGATAAGATAAGATAGGATAGGATAACATAAGATAAGATAAGATAAGATAAAGATAAAGATAAAGATAAGATAAGATAAGATGTGCTTGTGTAACCTGCGACGTCCCGTGTGGATTGCGGTCAGGGCTGTCAGGGAAAAGCTTGCCCCTTTCTGAGGCTTGCTTACCTGCACAATACATATATTACACATCACAATACATATATTACACATCACATCCACACATAAATACATTGCATACATGGCAAATTCTACATATTTTTACACACATGACATACATTACATGATAGATAGCTCTTACCGGAGAGATGTCAAGCGATTCAAGGCTTCTACGAACCAGGACGAACTTGGGCGGAGTTTGCCTGATACACACGCATCACATTAGATTGCATATGGGATTACATTACATTACATCAGAGAATACACTACACAACACTATATTACACTACATTACATTAACATTACATTACATTACATTACATTACATTACATTACATTACATTACATT
>WBZZ01000526.1:137500-143928 GCA_019918135.1 Paulinella micropora
GGTGCAATATTAATATTACATCATTTCAATATTAATATTACTGTTGGCAATATTAATATTACATACATTTCAATATTAATATTGCTTTTTGGCAATATTAATATTGCATAATTTCAATATTAATATGCTTTTTGGCAATATTGACATTGTATACATTTCAATATTAATACTGCTTACATTTCAATATTCATATTTCTGGTTAGCAATATTAATATTACATAATTTTAACATTAATATCGTTTTTTGGCAATATTAATATTGCTTACATTTCAATGTTAATATTGCTTTTTTGCAATATTAATATTGCATAATTTCAATGTTAATATTGTTTTTTGGCAATATTAACATTGCATAATTTCAATATTAATATTGCTTTCTTAGCAAAATTAATATTGCATAGATTTCAATACTAATATTGCTTTTGTGTAATATTAATATCGCACATAGGTACGTACAATAAATTTGCTGTGTCTATATTTAATCAACATTACCTAAATCTGTTTCAATTGCCTGAACCATTCTCTGTGACGTAATTCTGTTGCGCCTACTTCTGGTGTGCATGATGTTACTGCTGTCAACCTGGTTCCTCGTTTGCGCGAGCCTATCTTCTTGTGAATCAACTTCTTGAACTACAAAGGATTGCTTACAATCATTTCTTTCTTGTTCTCGTGCCTTTTTCTGATCAATAGCTTTCTCTTTACTAAGCTTGCTTTTGCCAGAGGGTTTTTTCTTCGACTGCTTTTGACCGTTCCCTCTGCTAGGTCTAGTTTTCTTTTGCGCGAGCAGTATCAATTCCTGCAAGTACATTTTGCCTGCAATTAACAAGTACTCTTTGTTATTAGAGCACTCACTATAGCAAATGCGGTCGACAATCCCAAGCTTTTTTGCTTCCTCTGTCTAAGTGGGCGACCCTGAAATCCTTGCTTAGTTTTCTTCTTGGGCCATGCGCCATGAACCCCTATGCTAATCAAGACCTCGTCGTCGTGCAGATATTCATGTTCCGCTAACCTCAGAAAGCGGCGATTTGACTCAGAGCTGCCGCATTGTATAGCATGGATTTGCAGATTTGGGTGCACGTCTTTGACAGCAGGGACGTTATAAAACTAAACTAGCACAAACATAAACAAGCACACTTCAGATTGAGGGAAAATTATCGTCGTGGACTATTTATTATATATATATATATATGTATATATATATATATTACAAATTACAAATATTTCAAGTTGCAATATCTATATTGCCAAGTTACAATATCTACTTTGAAAAGTTGAAATATATATTGACAAAAATCAATATGTATATTGCCAAGGTGTAATATCTACGCTATAGGCGGCCTGGCAATCTCCCAGTTGCAATATTTACATTAGATTGACAGGATTACGAGGAAAAAATTCTTTCCAACAGCAAGAATGCATAAGCTTTCCCACTTCCTACGACACGGACTGGATATCTGTACTTCGCCAATCTGAAGTTCGAACTTACAATGCTTAGAGTGTCTCGGTGATCAAAATCTACATGAGTCGACAACCATCAGATACTTGACTCTAAATTCACCAAGGATTTTCCAAAGTATCTGCTGCTTATGGAAGGGATTCCATCCCTTCCAAAACAGAAACATTGCTACAGAGATCTTGGGATTGTGTGTTCGCAATCGCTCTGTACATGGGATATGAACAAAGAAGTTTGTGTATTCAGCATGTGCTTCGGTTATCCACTGTATATCCATGTAAGGGGTCATCCAGGAGGGGAAAAAAGTGGATAGGGGAAAATCTTTTGCCAGCCTGTAACCAGGCAGGGCACAAAGCATTTCTTTCTGCCACAAAAACCCGTGCCTGCATGGGCTTCACGCACATCAAGGTACTTGCTAAACTTTAAGCTCCACGCGTCACTCAGGTTTCTGCACTCAATTCCAGAAACCCCTTTCCAAACATCGCACAAAGCCGACACACATATATCTCCTCGTCCACAACCTACATCTATAAAATAGGTTTCCTTTTTCACTCGAGCAGGAATTGCTCCCAAACAGGTGGGCTAGAGACTGAGGGGTCAGCGTCCCTCCGATCCCGTCTCCGCACACTCGTAGGTCATTCTGAGACAAAGGTCCTCTGCATTGCCGTAACAATCGCACCTGCCAGGCAGGTGCTTTCGTAACAAACATATGGTTAGATGCATTGCAGCCCAGAGAAGCACACATCTTCCGCGAGAACAGGTTGGCTGTCCAACAGGACTTCCAAACCCACTTAGGCATCCAGGCATCCACTTCGACACCGACTCCAGACGTCTTGTGGTGGTCGAGACATGCACACAAGAGAAAATATCACTTACATTAATACAAATATTACGCAAACCGATACAACAACAACAACAACAACAACAACAACAACAACAACAACAACAACAACAAACGTCTATTTCTGATTTGGCAATATTTATATTGATAACCGGCAATATTTATATTGATATTTGGTAATATTGATATTGATATTTAAAATTATTATTATTCAGACTTGGCAATATTTATATTGATATTTGGCGATGTATATATTCAAATATACCAATATATATATTGATATTTGGCAATATTTATATTATCACATTTAGCAATATTTATATTGATATTTGGCAATATTTATATTGATATTTGGCAAAATTTATATTGATGTATAAGTTATTGTTATTATTATTATTATATATTGATGTATAAGTTATTGTTATTATTGTTATTATTATTATTAATATTCTCAAGACTTAGCCACCGCCTCCGCTGTGTGAAATCCCAAACATCAATATGTTAGTACAATATATTAGTAAAATTTGTGTTATATTGATATTTGGCAATCAGTATTTAAACATCTCTAGGAACCAAGTCTCTGTGACAAACCAAGCACCCGAAATCGCGATCATCGAAACCTAGTGGCAAGAAATATCGCTCTCTACACGTAGGCTGTCCACATCTCCCATATACACCCTTCCCGTCACGACAACACGAACATAACATGCTTTTGAACTGGTTCGTATTTTCAAACCCACATTTTTCACACACCCACGTCGACAGTTGTTCATCAGGCGCAGGTTGATGGTATCTCCTCCTCCAATTATGATCCAGCACAACCGTTTCCTCATCCTGCTCTTCCGGCCCAAAAGGCTCATCCTATCGACAGTAGGGAACAAAAAAACCTCGAGTGTCACGTCACATCAATCGTGCGTGAGTACCTCGCCAGGCGCTGCATAACCGCCCCGAGGAGGCAAAACCACGACGTTTGGCCGAAAATATTCAGCCCATCGTCGCCAGAGCTCCCTGTCTTCACAATTTGGCCAGTTTCCCTGTAAAGGATCCTCTTCACTTTCTTCCGGGAACGGTGCCTTGTCACAAAAATATCAACATAAATATTACCAAATATCAATATAAATATTGCCAGTTATCAATATAAATATTGCCTAATATACAATATAAATATTGATATATGGCAATATTTATATTGATCTTTGGCAATGTTTATATTGATATTTGGCAATATTTATATTGATATTCGGCAGTATCTATATTGATATTTGGCAATATCTATATTGATATTTGGCAAAATAAACAATACTAAATATCAATATAAATATTGCCAAATATTTATTGCAAAACGACAAGCCTTAGGGTCATAAAGATAGATCGCCCACAAGGGCAATTTCAGGTGTCTTCTTCTGAACATATCTCAACAACCTCACGCAATAGCTCGCTTGTGTCCGTGTCCTCACTCATCTCAGAGTCAGCAGGGGTTTCTGCAGGGGTTGCTACATCGCACCGCTTCTTTTTTCCTTTGTCTTGCTGGTATAAAAACCTGCTAACTATTCTCAAATACGGCGTGAAATCTATGTTTTTCGCAATTGGAAGCCAAATTGCAGTTCCAGGCGATAGCTGCCGCATTCTTTCGAGCACCATCTGCAGCGCATTTGTTCGATCGCTTTTGCTTCACACCAGCAGTTTTGCACTGGATCCCATTCTGTCTCCTCTACCGCTTCTACGTCCTCGTCCTATGTTAGTAATAAATTTTTATATTTTAATTATATTGTATGTCTAGCTATTCATCACAACAGCAAATTATTATCAATACACATATCACCAAACATCAACATAAGTATTGAACAATGTCACTGTAAATATTCCCAAAAATAATATAAATATCACTGAATATCAATATAAACATTGCTAAATATCAAGGAAGCATTAGTGGTTCACACATCACATAACAGATGATAATAGGAACAAGGTCACGCCAGGGACGTTCCCGATAATTTTCATGTGCCAGTTCATGATATAGCAGATATTCTAATCTCAATCTAGCATTATGGAGATGATTTATTCTCCGATTGTCATGATATGTGAGGTCATTAACAACAACAGAACCAGACCCACATCTTATGCAAGGCAGCGGATCAGGTACTACATACACGACAGTGGTAGCAGGCGAAACAGGATCTCTAGGTCTACGAAATTCATCATAATCATCGATATTCCCTACTTGAGTAGTTCCAAGGGAAACTAAATCCGGTGCAAGGCCATCAACATCATCCAAGACTGCATGCGCCACAGTAGTTACAGGCGAAAGAATATATCTATACAAAAATTCGTCATAATCATCCCACTTGAGTACTTGCAAGGGAAACTGAATCCTGTACAACGCGATCCACACCCACTTCATGATCTGTGTCAGATTCGGTGTCTAACATCCTGCGCATCAACCCTGGACCTGCAACATGTATTGCAGCAGCTGACACCTATAGATTCGTAAATTTTTTTCGTGGATATTTAGCAATATGTATATTGATATGTTGGAATATTTATATTGCTATCTGTAAATATTTATATTGAAAATATTTTGATATATCGCAATATTTATATTGATATTTGGCAATATTTATGTTGATATATTGCAATATTTATAGTGATATGTTGCAATATCTATATTGATATTATTGCAATATTTATATTGACATGTTGCAATATTTATTTATATTGATATGCTACATATTGATATGTTGCAATATTTATATTGATATGTTGCAATATTTATATTGATATTTAGCAATATTTATATTGATATTTAGCACGAGAGTGGGTAGTTCATTTTCTTGTGCCATTTTTTGCAAGTTTGGCCGTAGTTGACAGACAAACAATCTCCCGTAAAAATCAAAGCAGACGCGACTACCCACAAATTGGCCCCCCAGAAGACTAATGCACAATTAGGATTCTCACTATGCTGCACGAACCCCCCTCCTCCGTTCACTAAGGCTGCATGCAACGCGTCATGACCACATGCCGCGGCATCAAGCACTTTGCTACGGTACTCTGCTGTAAACACGAGGCTATACCTCGCCTCACGAGTACCCCCGAAGCACCTCAAGCATACCCCCAGTGGATGCGTGGACCCCCGATTACTCTCAGGTCGCCCGATGACTGCTCTCGCGGAGACTTGGACTGAGTCCCCACCGCGCTTATGCGGTCAGTCTTCTCTTTACTGTCCACCTCACTCTCCTCCTTCTCAGCTATCGGTGCCCGATAAGCATCGTCTTGGTCTATGCCAGCCTCCTTGTGGATGGGCGGCACCTCTTTGAAATCATCCTTCATCCGTTTTAACGCCTCCTCAACGGATTCATCTTCCAATAAGAAGGGATCATACTTAATCAGCCTTCTTACATTCACAATTTGCACCTTCCCTCTACCCCTGATCTTGTAGTTCAGAGGTCCCGTCTGTCCCATAATTTGATAAGGTCCTTTCCAGTGAGTGAACAGCTTAGAGCTGACTCCTTTCGGGACCTGAAGATGATACAACAGTACAATATCCCCGACCAGGAATTTGATCTGATCCAAGTGCGCTTGTCGCACCCCTTCAGTGTCAGTCTTTCGGCGCTCCGCCTCTCTATGCGCCCTGACTATTTGTTCCGCCTCCATCTTCACTCTAAGTCTCATCCCAAACAACTCATCCGCATCCGCCCAAGTGTCTTTTGGGTGAAGGAGCGAAGTCGGGATATCAGGCTCACGCCCATATACTAACTGATATGGCGAGATTGAGCTCTTCGAGCCTCCTAACGCCGTAGAGGGTAGACAGTTCATTGCAAACGCAAATGATGGTGCGAATCATAGTAAGAGGCCGTTAATATTAATAACACTCTTAACCCGGTAACGATTATATTACTAGAAGTGACCCATGCTCTTTGATTCTCCTTCTTCGTGCAATACATCTTTAGTGAGGCTTTGAGGGGTCTGTGTACCCGCTCGATTTTCCCATTTTCTCGCGGGTTATAGGCAGTAACATATTGCCATTTCATCCCGTAATACGTAGATAGTTTGTCGATGACCTTGTTATTAAAGTCCGAGCCTCGATCAGAACATATCTTTCTTGGTACTCCGATCTGTGAGATGATCCTATCGATCA
>WBZZ01000527.1:12500-15000 GCA_019918135.1 Paulinella micropora
TGTTGGTTCCGAGGCTATGTCGTTGTGTTGTTTTTATAAGACGTACACCACGTGGGGTCAAAGGGGTACATACATTCCGCGATCAAGGGGTGGTGACGGGTTTCGAGGCGTCCCAGACATTTACCACAAAACGTCCTCATGCGCTGGTAGACCGCATGAAATGTCTGCTACCCCCTTGAGTACTTCCATTTGACTTATGCCCAGTCTTGTGGAACTCTCTCATAGGGAACATCAATCATTTACAGTTGATTCCCTGCAAGGTATCCGACATGCCGGGCGGGTAGCTATTCAGGGATGGTTAGAGTCACTCTTCCCTCCCCAACAGTCACTGTGTGACTGTTGGGTCGAGGGATGGAGGCGCATGGTCCTTGGACTCAGTGACAGCCATGACAGATCAATACACTAAAATCATTATTATTATTATTATTATTATTATTATTATTATTATTATTATTATTATTATTACTATTATTACTATTATTATTATTATTATTATTATTATTATTATTATTATTATTATTATTGTCATTGTTATTGTTATTGTTATTCTTATTCTTATTCCTGGAAACTTACCGCATTTTCGCCGCCCGTCCTACAACAATATCAAGTACGTATTTATGTTACTGTACGTATACATATACAACTATACTGATACATATATTCTGGTTTCTCTAATGTGGCTTTCTTATGCAATAGGGCCAGGAAGGAAATAGTGAGGCAAAAGAAGGGACAGAAAAGGCAATACTGAGGGACAGAAAAGGCAATAGTGAGGCAGCAGCTGGGACCGAAAGGCAATAGTGAGGCAGCAGCTGGGACCGAAAGGCAATAGTGAGGCAAGAGGGACAGACAGGCAATAGTGAGGCAACAGGAGGACAAGAAAGGCAATATTGAGGCAACAAGAGGTACAGAAAGGCTGCTTATGGGTGAGGCAACAGGACAATAAGCAAGTATTTGTTTGCTTGGTTTTGCTTGCGCAGTTGCAGCTGCCTCTGGTGAATGACCCCATCCTTGCTTTCGAGATCTCACCCCACGCTTTCGAGATCTCAACCAGCGATTTCTCGCCTTCTCCCACCCCACCACCCAGCGGTCTGTACCTCTCCACTGCCCCCACCGTTGCGATTATGCCCTCTCAACTGCCCAGCCATTTGCTAGTATGTCTTCTCCACTGCCCCACTACTGCCATTATCTCCTCTCCACTGCCCCACTACCATTATCTCCTCTCTACTGCCCCACTACTGCCTTTATCTCCTCTCCACTGCCCCACTACTGCCACTTTGTCCTCTCCACTGCCCCACTCCGCTACCTCGATTTTCTCATCTATTATAATTGTCTCATTATTACCTCAATTTCCCAATATATTGCTTCGGTTGTCTCATCCGTTGCCTTGATTATCCCATGCACTACCTGCATTGTCTCATATATTGCCTTTTCTTCCCATTTCATTGCCTCGATTGTCTCATCTATTTCCTTGATAGCCCCGTATGGATTGCCTGCCTTGTCTTGGTAGTGTTCTTTCCTTCTCCCTGTGCCTCCTTAGAGCACAGCCGAGAAAACTTGAACCGTTTTCCTTCAGGTTTTTTTAATCTATCCATCTATCTATCTATCTATCTATCTATCTATCTATCTATCTATCTATCTAATGGTATCTGTCTGTTTCTCTATCCACCTGCCAACCCATGTATCCACCTGCCCACCTATCTACCTATATATATGCATGTACGTATATATGCATGCGGCAGGCATCGAGGTATGTAGGTTTATATGTATGTATGTCCATGTGTATAGGTGATTTTTATTCTGTGCACGTTACCTCAGCATCATCATCCTCTTCCTTCGCCTCTACTTCTTCTTCTTCTTCTTCTTCTTCTTCTTCTTCTTCCTCCTCCTCCTCCTCTTCCTCCTCATGCTCGTCCTCCCTCTCCTCCTCCGCCTCCTCTTCCCTTTCTCCGTACGCTCCTATTCGTTTTCTAACCTTTCCACCTTCTAACTCCTCTTCCTCCTCTTCCTCTTCTTTCTCCTCCTCTTCCTCCCGCTCTTCATTCTCTTTCCCTTCTCTTTCCTCTTCCTTCACTCCTATTCGTCGTTTAACCTCTCCACCGTCTAACTTCTCTTCCTCCTCTTCCTCCTCTTCCTCTTCTTTCTCCTCCTCTTCCTCCTCCTCTTCCTTCTCTTTCCCTTCTCTTTCCTCTTCCTTCACTCCTATTCGTCGTTTAACTTCTCCTCCCCGCCTCGAATCTCAACCCCCTACTTCCTCTACTACTACTACTACTACTACTACTACTACTACTACTACTACTACTACTACTACTCCTGTTGCTGCTACTACTACTCAGCGTACTGCTGCTACGATTGCTCAATACTCCTACTACTCCTACCTCTACTGTAACTACCCATGTTACTAATACTCCCAGTACTCCTACTCCAGCTACTACACCTATTCCTACTTGGAATTAAGGATAACACTGAGCTACTGCACACCAAATGAGGATCAGAATAAGCC
>WBZZ01000527.1:25000-32657 GCA_019918135.1 Paulinella micropora
TAGATAGATAGATAGATAGAGTAGATAGATAGATAGATAGATAGATAGATAGGTAGGTAGGTAGGTAGGTAGATAGATAGATAGATAGATAGATAGATAGATAGATAGATAGATAGATAGATAGATAGATAGATAGATAGATAGATAGATAGATAGATAGATAGATAGATAGATTAGATAGGTAGATGAAATGAAATAAAATATCGACTAATGTCAGAAAAAAGGAGCTTCTGAATTTCGTCAACCAGGAAGTCTGTGGGTAAAGTATTAACCGATGCCCAGCTAAGCCGTGATGTTTGCACGGAAGGGACTGATACAGGCAATACCAAAGCTTCCTAGTACCAGGCGGGGCCAGGGCTCGTTCCATTAAAGCGCCCCTTGCAGAACGAGCTCCCACCTCCATTACAGAGGGCCCAGTAAGCAGATGAGTTTCGAGACTGTTCGACAGTCTAGTATAACACGAAGATAATAGATAGATAAGATAGATAGATAGATAGATATAGATAGATAGATAGATAGATAGATAGATAGATAGATAGATAGATAGATAGATAGATAGATAGATAGATAGAAGATAGATAATGATAGATAGATAGAATAGATAGATAGATAGATAGATAGATAGATAGATAGATAGAAGATAGAAGATAGATAGATAGATAGATAGATAGATAGATTAGATAGTGATAGATAGATATAGATAGATAGATTAGATAGATAGATAGATAGATAGATGAGATAGATTCGTACATCACATAAAAGCATTCACTGCCTATTACCTAGGTAATTACCCTTTGTTGTGGTTAGCTTCCCGGGAAATTCCGAAATTCAGGGAATTTCCCCGGGAAGCCAACCACATCAAAGGGCTATTACCTAGGTAATTGGCGGTGAATGCTTTTATGTGCATGCATTTTCTTTCTTGTTGTTGTTGTTGTTGTCTTTGTCTTTGTCTTTGTTTTTGTTTTTGGTTTCGGTTTTGGTATACATATATATTTATATACTTATTTACATATATACATATATATTTATATATATAATGTAAATTACGATTTGCTGATGTTTTGGCTAGCCGAGCAATATGAAGGCCATCAGATATATATATATATAATGTAAAATACGATTTGCTGATGTTTTGGCTAGCCGAGCAATACCTCTCTCTCTCTCTACATACATACATACATACATACATACTTGGTCCACCGACCCCTCCCTCCTCCCTCCCTCTCTCTCTCTCTCTCTCTCTCTCTCTCTCTCTCTCATTAAGGCCATCAGTTGGCTAGCCGAGCAATACCTCTCTCTGTGTGTCTCTCTCTCTCTCTCTGTCTCTCTCTCTCTCTACATACATACATACATACATACATACATACATACATACATACATACATACATACATACAAACTTACATACATACATACTTGGTCCACCGACCCCTCCCTCTCTCTCTCTCTCTCTCTCTCTCTCTCTCTCTCTCACTCTCTCTCTCTCTCTTTCTCTCTCTCAGTAAGGCCATCAAGAGGTGGCTAGCCGAGCAATACCTCTCTCTCTCTCTCTCTCTCTCTCTCATTAAGGCCATTCAGTTGGCTAGCCGAGCAATACCTCTTTCTCTCTCTATCTCTCTCTCTCTCTCTCTCAATGATATATATATATATATATATATCATTAAGGCCATCAGGAGGAGTAGACAGCCACGGAACACCCGACACAAGAAAAAGTATGTATATGTATGTATGTATGTATGTATGTATGTATGTATGTATGTATGTATGTATGTAACATATGTATGTCAGACAGCTACGGAACACCCGACACAAGAAGAAGTATGTATATGTATGTATGTATGTATGTATGTATGTATGTATGTACTATGTATGTATGTATGTATGTATGTATGTCAGACAGACACGGAACACCCGACACAAGAAGAAGTATGTGTATCTATGTATGTATGTATGTATGTATGTACGTACGTACTATGTATGTATGTATGTATGTATGTATGTATGTATGTATGTATGTATGTATGTATGTATGTATGTATTGGAAGGTGAGACTACATGCAAGCACATAACATACATACAGACATACATGCATACATAACTAACACGTACACTGCATATATTGTCATTATCGTCATCATCATCATTATTATTATTATTACCATTATTACCATTATCACTATTATTATTATTATTATTATTATTATTATTATTATTATTTCTATGCCCCCTCTCTATTGTAGGACGGTGTCATTCTCCACACATCATCATTATCATTATCGTCATCATCATCATCATCATCATCATCATCGTCGTCGTCGTCATTATGGTCATCGTCATCATCATCATTATTATTATTACTATTATTATTATTATTATTATTATTTATTGTTATTATTATCGTTATTATTATTATTACCATCACCATCATCATCATCATTACCATCACCCCGTACACTACATACATAATATTCTACCCCCCTCTCTATGGTAGGACGGTGTCATTCTCCACACATCATCATCATCATTATCATTATCATCATCATCATCATCATCATCGTAGTCGTCATCATTATTATTATTATCTTCATCATTATCATCGTCGTCGTCATCATCGTCATCATCATCATCATCATCATCATCATTGTCGTCATCATCATCATCATCATCGTCTATATCTATATCTGTATCTATATCTATATCTATATCTATATCTATAACTATTTCTATATCTATATCTATGGTAGAGAGCATTTTTTTATTTCTGCTCACACGGACGTGCCTGCTACCTCCTCACATCTATATATCTATATCTATATCTATATCTATAGCTATATCTATATCTATATCTATGGTAGAGAGCACTTTTATTCTGCGCACACGGACGTACCTGCTACCTCCTCACTTCTTCACAGACAGGTTCATACATACATACATACATCCATGCATACATACATACATACATACATACATACATGCGGACGTGCCTGCTACCTCTTCACTTCTTCAGAGACAGGTTAAATACATACATACATACATACATACATACATGCGGACGTGCCTGCTACCTCCTCACTGCTTCAGAGACACGTACATACATAATATACATACATACATACATAGATACATACATACATACATACATACACATACATACTAAGCTTCAGAGACAGGTACATACATACATACATACATACATACATACATACATACATACATCGTATCATATTTGGCGAAACCTTCGCGGTATTTGCGGTATTATTATTATTACTATTATTATTATTATCATTATTATTATTATTATTATTATTATTATTATTATTATTATTATTATTATTATTATTATTATTAGGAGTACATAGGCCATCGGTCCTTTCCATGGGCTGATTGGTAAGCTCCTAGAGTAATGTTCTATGCCGTCACTTCCTTTATTCCACCGATTGGTGTGGAGACTTTCCTTTATGGAATGGAGGACTGGATGCACATGGCCTTTTGGCTCAGCAATTGGCAGGAGATACACTATTATTATTATTATTATTATTATTTATTATTATTATTATTATTATTATTATTATTATTATTATTATTATGGAGGGTGCACAGTATGGCACCCCACGGGAAGAGGAGGTGGTTGGGCCTCTTCCCACTGGTTTCGAGGCTATGTCGTTGTGTTGGCTCCGAGGCTATGTTGTTGTGTTGGTTCCGAGGCTAGGTTGTTGTGTTTGTTCCGAGGCTCTGTTGTTGTGTGGGTTCCGAGGCTATGTCGATGTGGGTTCCGAGGCTATGTTGTTGTGTTGGTTCCGAGGCCATGTCGTTGTGATGTTTTTTATAAGACATACACCACGTGGGATCAAAGGGGTATTTACATTCCGCGATCTAGGGGTTTACCACAAAACGTCCTCATGCGCTGGCAGACCGCATGAAATGTCTGCTACCCCTGTGAGTACCTCCATGCGGGACCTACCCAGTCTCGTGGAGCTCTCACGCGGGAAGATCAATCATTTGTAGTTGATTTCCTGCAAGGTACCCGACACTGTGCGGGTAGTAGGGACTTCCTTTTGGGGCCTTCTATGCAGGATGGTTAGAGTCACTCTTCCCTCCCCAACATACTCACTGTAGTCCCTGTTGGGTCGAGGGATGGAGGCGCATGGCCCTCGGGCTCAGCCATGACAGATCAACATATATATGTATATATATTATTATTATTATTATTATTATTATTATTATTATCATTATTATTATTATCATTATTATTATTATTATTATTATTATTATTATTATTATTATTATTATTATTATTATTAGTAAATCTGCCTTGGAGTGTTGACTGTGACATATTTGAGGGAAATCCCGATGAAAAAACCTAGTCACACTTGCTAAACAGAGTTCCAGCCCAATGGCCTCAAGGCGTTAAACTGTGACGCCAACTCATAACCCTTTGGTGGTAGATGCTGGGGAGGAGGGTCGTTGCGCGCGTAAAAGATCTTAAACTCCGCATATGCTGGTTGATAGCCCAGGACCCAGCAGACACCAGATTGTTATGGGTGGGGTTTCGAGGCAGCTCTAGCAACCGCGCTTGGTGTATGCACTTGCACATTCGGTGACGTCTTGCAAGAGGTTGCTGGGACTGCGGAATAACCTCGGCTTAGTGCAGTCTTGCCCTCAGGAGCTCCATCGGTGGCCCCGATCATCAGGCGAGAGACTGACACGGGGGGTGGAGGACCTCGAACAAGGGTATTGGAGGCTTATGTCCGTTGAGGATATGCCATTAGCTGCATCAGTACGCCTCAGATATAGTAAATCTGCCTTGGAGTGTTGACTGTGACATATTTGAGGGAAATCCCGATGAAAAAACCTAGTCACACTTGCTAAACAGAGTTCCAGCCCAATGGCCTCAAGGCGTTAAACTGTGACGCCAACTCATAACCCTTTGGTGGTAGATGCTGGGGAGGAGGGTCGTTGCGCGCGTAAAAGATCTTAAACTCCGCATATGCTGGTTGATAGCCCAGGACCCAGCAGACACCAGATTGTTATGGGTGGGGTTTCGAGGCAGCTCTAGCAACCGCGCTTGGTGTATGCACTTGCACATTCGGTGACGTCTTGCAAGAGGTTGCTGGGACTGCGGAATAACCTCGGCTTAGTGCAGTCTTGCCCTCAGGAGCTCCATCGGTGGCCCCGATCATCAGGCGAGAGACTGACACGGGGGGTGGAGGACCTCGAACAAGGGTATTGGAGGCTTATGTCCGTTGAGGATATGCCATTAGCTGCATCAGTACGCCTCAGATATAGTATTATTATTATTATTATTATTATTATGGAGGGGTGCACAGTATGGCACCCCACGGGAAGAGGAGGTGTTTGGGCCTCTTCCCACTGGTTCCGAGGCTATGTCGTTGTGTTGGTTCCGAGGCTATGTCGTTGTGTTTTGTTTTTATAAGACGTACACCACGTGGGGTCAAAGGGGTACATACATTCCGCGATCAAGGGGTGGTGACTGGGTTTCGAGGCGTCCCAGACATTTACCACAAAACGTCCTCATGCGCTGGTAGACCGCATGAAATTGTCTGCTACCCCCTTGAGTACTTCCATTTGAACTTATGCCCAGTCTTGTGGAACTCTCTCATAGGGAACATCAATCATTTACAGTTGATTCCCTGCAAGGTATCCGACATGCCGGGCGGTAGCTATTCAGGGATGGTTAGAGTCACTCTTCCCTCCCCAACAGTCACTGTGTGACTGTTGGGTCGAGGGATGGAGGCGCATGGTCCTTGGACTCAGTGACAGCCATGACAGATCAATACACTAAAATCATTATTATTATTATTATTATTATTATTATTATTATTATTATTATTATTATTATTATTATTATTATTATTATTACTATTATTACTATTATTATTATTATTATTATTATTATTATTATTATTATTATTGTTATTGTTATTGTTATTGTTATTCTTATTCTTATTCCTGGAAACTTACCGCATTTTCGCCGCCCGTCCTACAACAATATCAAGTACGTATTTATGTTACTGTACGTATACATATACAACTATACTGATACATATATTCTGGTTTCTCTAATGTGGCTTTCTTATGCAATAGGGCCAGGAAGGAAATAGTGAGGCAAAAGAAGGGACAGAAAAGGCAATACTGAGGGACAGAAAAGGCAATAGTGAGGCAGCAGCTGGGACCGAAAGGCAATAGTGAGGCAGCAGCTGGGACCGAAAGGCAATAGTGAGGCAAGAGGGACAGACAGGCAATAGTGAGGCAACAGGAGGACAAGAAAGGCAATATTGAGGCAACAAGAGGTACAGAAAGGCTGCTTATGGGTGAGGCAACAGGACAATAAGCAAGTATTTGTTTGCTTGGTTTTGCTTGCGCAGTTGCAGCTGCCTCTGGTGAATGACCCCATCCTTGCTTTCGAGATCTCACCCCACGCTTTCGAGATCTCAACCAGCGATTTCTCGCCTTCTCCCACCCACCACCCAGCGGTCTGTACCTCTCCACTGCCCCCACCGTTGCGATTATGCCCTCTCAACTGCCCAGCCATTTGCTAGTATGTCTTCTCCACTGCCCCACTACTGCCATTATCTCCTCTCCACTGCCCCACTACCATTATCTCCTCTCTACTGCCCCACTACTGCCTTTATCTCCTCTCCACTGCCCCACTACTGCCACTTTGTCCTCTCCACTGCCCCACTCCGCTACCTCGATTTTCTCATCTATTATAATTGTCTCATTATTACCTCAATTTCCCAATATATTGCTTCGGTTGTCTCATCCGTTGCCTTGATTATCCCATGCACTACCTGCATTGTCTCATATATTGCCTTTTCTTCCCATTTCATTGCCTCGATTGTCTCATCTATTTCCTTGATAGCCCCGTATGGATTGCCTGCCTTGTCTTGGTAGTGTTCTTTCCTTCTCCCTGTGCCTCCTTAGAGCACAGCCGAGAAAACTTGAACCGTTTTCCTTCAGGTTTTTTTAATCTATCCATCTATCTATCTATCTATCTATCTATCTATCTATCTATCTATCTATCTATCTATCTAATGGTATCTGTCTGTTTCTCTATCCACCTGCCAACCCATGTATCCACCTGCCCACCTATCTACCTATATATATGCATGTACGTATATATGCATGCGGCAGGCATCGAGGTATGTAGGTTTATATGTATGTATGTCCATGTGTATAGGTGATTTTTATTCTGTGCACGTTACCTCAGCATCATCATCCTCTTCCTTCGCCTCTACTTCTTCTTCTTCTTCTTCTTCTTCTTCTTCTTTTCTTCTTCTTCTTCTTCTTCTTCTCTCCTCCTCCTCCTCCTCCTCCTCTTCCTCCTCATGCTCGTCCTCCCTCTCCTCCTCCGCCTCCTCTTCCCTTTCTCCGTACGCTCCTATTCGTTTTCTAACCTTTCCACCTTCTAACTCCTCTTCCTCCTCTTCCTCTTCTTTCTCCTCCTCTTCCTCCCGCTCTTCATTCTCTTTCCCTTCTCTTTCCTCTTCCTTCACTCCTATTCGTCGTTTAACCTCTCCACCGTCTAACTTCTCTTCCTCCTCTTCCTCCTCTTCCTCTTCTTTCTCCTCCTCTTCCTCCTCCTCTTCCTTCTCTTTCCCTTCTCTTTCCTCTTCCTTCACTCCTATTCGTCGTTT
>WBZZ01000528.1:0-12500 GCA_019918135.1 Paulinella micropora
GAGACTTAGACTGAGTCCCCACCGCGCTTATGCGGTCAGTCTTCTCCTTGCTGTTCACCTCACTCTCCTCCTTCTCAGCTATCGGTGCCCGATAAGCATCGTCTTGGTCTATGCCAGCCTCCTTGTGGATGGGCGGCACCTCTTTGAAATCATCCTTCATCCGTTTTAACGCCTCCTCAACGGATTCATCTTCCAGTAAGAAGGGATCATACTTAATCAGCCTTCTTACATTCACAATTTGCACCTTCCCTCTACCCCTGATCTTGTAATTCAGAGGTCCCGTCTGTTCCATAATCTGATAAGGTCCTTTCCAGTGAGTGAACAGCTTAGAGCTGACTCCCTTCGGGACTTGAGGATGGTACAATAGTACAATATCCCCGACCTGGAACTTGATCTGATCCAAGTGCGCTTGTCGCACCCCTTCAGCATGGTCTTTCGGCGCTCCGCCTCTCTATGCGCCCTGACTATTTGTTCCGCCTCCATCTTCACTCTAAGTCTCATCCCAAACAACTCATCCGCATCCGCCCAAGTGTCTTTTGGGTGAAGGAGCGAAGTCGGGATATCAGGCTCACGCCCATATACTAACTGATATGGCGAGATTGAGCTCTTCGAGCCTCCTAACGCCGTAGAGGGTAGACAGTTCATTGCAAACGCAAATGATGGTGCTGCCTCGACCCATGCTCTTTGATTCTCCTTCTTCGAGCAATACATCTTTAGCGAGGCTTTGAGGGGTCTGTGTACCCGCTCGATTTTCCCATTTGCTCGCGGGTTATAGGCAGTAACATATTGCCATTTCATCCCGTAATACTTAGATAGTTTGTCGATGACCTCGTTATTAAAGTCCGAGCCTCGATCAGAACATATCTTTCTTGGTACTCCGATCTGTGAGATGATCCTATCGATCAGCGCCTCGGCCGTCGTCTTGCCGGTAACGTCTTTGACAGGGATGATCCACACATAGTTGGTGGCTCTGTCAATAGCCGTAAGGAGGTATTTGTAACCATCCTTCGATTCTGGGAAAGGTCCCACATGATCAATGTGTATAAACTCAAACATCCCCGCATGAAGAGGAAATTCGCCAATCAGGCCGAAATTTGCCTTCAGTGGTGTTTTGTTTATCTTGCACGGGATGCATGCATCCACCGCCTGATCTATCTCCTCCTTCATCTTCTTCCACCAGAATCGCCTCGCTACGAACATATGAGTTCGTTGTCGACCCGGATGCGCCAAAAGTGGGCAATTGTGGGCTGCGACAAATATAAATCGTCTCAGACTCTCCGGTACCCAAAGGGTCCATTTGTCCGGCTGTGACGCATAGCGACCGTGAAGGCCCTTGTACCACAGTAGACCATCTCTCCATCCCATCTCCTTCATCTGATCTTTGATCGCTTTCGTCATCCATAGCTCATCCGGGTTCTGATATAACTGTATCAGTTCTTTAAACTCCGGATCTTGAGCCTGTTGTTGCCTCCATGCGGTAGGCGAGGCTATATGGATAGTACCATCTTCTAGCCGTATCCCGATTCTTTCCGGGTCATCGTCTAGGTCACTTCTCCGCTCTTGAGGAGGCTCCGCATAAACTTCCTGCGTCTCCTCTTCCTCTCTTATGTTCGCCTTCGCATTCTCATATACCTCATAGGACCACTCAGCGTCCTCTCCAGTGGGTATGTAGCTCACAACATATCCCGTGATCCGGGCTTTGTGGACTGTACCGTAGACCTGTGCGGTCATATCGGACTCCACTCGCCATCTCCATCGCCTCAATGTGGCTGACCTCATACACCTTGTCAGTGGACAAGTCTTCCATCTCCACCGTGGACACCAACGCCGATACTTCTGAGTTAAACTCTAGCCTAGAGAGGCTATCAGCGACCACATTTCGCTTTCCCGGTAGATGGACCATTGTAAAATCGAAACAAGACAAGAACGCTTGCCACCGCGCCAGCCGTCCCGTCTGTTCATGATTCATCAACCATAACAGGTTATGGTGATCAGTTCTGACAGTAAATTGAGGTCCTCCCCACAAATACTCTCTGAGCCTCTTGAGGGCCCATACTACCGCCAACGCCTCTCTTTGCCTTGTGCAATAGTTTCTCTCCGCCGCACACAACTTCCTACTAATAAACATGATTGGGCGTAATTTCTTCTCCTCATCCTCTTGTTGTAATACAGCCCCAATCGCAAACTTAGATGCGTCTGTATCGACTACGAATTGTTTCGTAAAGTCGGGCATCGTTAACACCAGTTCTCCGTCTTTCGGGTCTTTGTAAATGAGATCTTTGAGCGCATGAAACGCTTGCAAAGCCTCTTCGCCCCACTTCTCAAAGTCTCCAAAATCTATCATTTTCTCCAACTTAGCCCGTGTGCACCCCAATCGGGTATAAACTGGCTATAGTATTGCGCCATCGCAAGGAATGAGTGCAATTCAGTGCGGTTCTTTGGTATCGGTCGATTCATAATCTCCTCCCTCTTCTCTTTGGATATCGAGACTCGATTATGGGAGATCTCGTACCCTAAGTATGTCACACTCGTCTTGGCAAGTTGACACTTCTTTAGATTGCACTTCAGGCCAAAAGCTCCGATGCGCCTGAATATATCGGACAAATGATCGATATGCTCCTCCATTGTGTTAGAGTATACGATAATGTCATCGATATAGCAAAATGCATATTCTCCCGCCTTCTGTCCCCGCCTTCTCATAAAGCCACCGTCAGACAAATCATCGTACTGACTGCTCAACATCTTCTGCATCGCCTTCTGGAAAAGTCCTGGGGCTTGCTTGAGGCCCATCGGAAGCACTTTCCATTGGTATATTTCCATACCCACCACAAACGCCGTCAGCCATCTGGACTTTTCCTCCAGTGGTATCTGCCAGAAGCCATTCTTAAGGTCAATGACCGAATACAATTTTGCATTCCGCAGTACTCTCCTTCCTTCTTCTAATGTCGGGAGAGGATTTCTCTCTTCCTCCAGCACCTTGTTAACACGACAAGAACTGTCAGGCGCCATTCTCCTCCTGGCTTCGGCACTATTCTCGGTTGTGAGACTATTGGAGATGTTGATCTCTCAATAAAGTCCTCATTGAGCAGCTGTCTTGCTAGCTCCTCCGCTATTTTCGCCTCATGTATACTCAAATTCGCCCTTCGTGGTGCCGGTGACGGCTCCGCACCCGGTATTTTGTAAATAACCGCAGTGAAATCTTCAGGCTTGACACCACCTGCATGTGGAGGGTCAAAAATTTCCTTGTTCGCCTCTAATTTGGCTTTTAAAAGCTCCTTCTCCTTCTCCGTGCCTACTCCTTCTTCCAATATTTTCCGCGCCGCCTCTTGAAAATCTTCATCAGACATCTGCTTATGCTGCTTGAGGGGTTCTCTGTCCTCCTCCAAGCCTAAGTCCTCTTCCGAGACATCATCTAGGCCCGTCTTTTCATACGTGACCGTGTCCGGCTCATCATCTTTACCGAGCTCCACCAGCATGTCAATGAGTCTCGCGTATTGCAAAGGAGCTTTACGGGTGTAAAAACCATCAAAGCATGTGAATGCTTGCGGTATCAATTTCAACTTGTCGAGGTCTCTGAGCTTCCGCTTGTATGCACTGCTCTGCTCACGAGTTCCCAAACGACAAGCCACCACTAGCTGTTGCTTGCGAGAGGGTACCGGTATAGGATGATCAATAAGCCGGTCCCTTATTTCCTGCGCCCATATCGCCTTCTCATTATATGGCAGGATAATAGTATACGGCTTATTATTTTCGAATAAAGTCCGTAAGCATTTCTTCACTTCAGACAGTGAACGCGGCCACGTCGGCTCGTCACCCCAGAAATCAGTAATAAAACTTTTAATAGTTTTTGGTGGAGTATCCGGGATTCGCCCCGTTCTCCTTGGTACAAACGCCTCCCTTTTTTCTTCTACTACTTTCGCATGGAAACAGTATCCGTTAGTAATATGGACATCTGTTCCTACTCCTTCCGCGAATCTCGCCAACGACGGGCTTCTTTGTGCGACACATATAATCTCCTCCTTTCGCTTCTCGATTAAGTCATCAATAGACTTTTTGTCCCAATGGCATGTCGGAACTGTGACAGTGCACACTTGGGATTCCCAATTGTCGGTCCAGGACAGTTCATCCGGTCTTACGACATGGGGGTGAACGTACACCTCAAGTGCCTCATGTGCGATGGCCATCTTTTTGTGATCCGTCGCTAGACTCAGCTCATAAGCCTCATAAGAGTAAGTAGCGTTGAAGGGATCAATATCGTTCTCTTCTCCTCTTTTTACTCCATATATCACTCGCCGTGCGGCGCAATCAATCACAGCCCCCATCGTAGCCAATTGGTCATACGATAGTAATATTGACCCGTGGTAACCGGGGACGACATAGAGGTCCATACGGTATACTCGTGCGGATTTCAATTTAAAGGTCAGTGTGATGATTCCCGTGATATCCGTCCGGCTGCTCACTCCTTTGAGAGTGCCCGTTGACTTTTTCATATTTCCGTCCACCCAGTCCCGGTATCGATTTAAAAACTTCCTGCCAACAATATTAATGTTCGCCATCGTATCATTACCAACTTTTAATATTGTCTTCAATGTTTCACAATAAAGTTCCGTATAACACAGAGCATCGGGCCTGTGTATATTGGCTGCGAGAACAAGAACTTTACGTTCCAAATTTTGGAGTCTTGTCTCTAAGTTTTTCAACTCCTCCTTCTTCTCCTCCTGCTTCACCTCATTAACATTTTTATTATTCTCCGGTACTGGTGCGTTTACTATTTGAGCGACATTGTCTTGTGGTACTTGAGTACACACATTGTCTTTTTGCTCGCCACCCGCCGCGACCGTAGACATTGAGTCTGTTCGTGGTTGTTTGCTTGGCCGAGGCGATACATCTGCCATTGGCCTCCTCGCCTCCATCGCAAGTCTCGCCTTCCTATTTGCATCAGTTATCATTGGTAACCGTGCTGTATGAACGGGTATGAGACTACCTTGGGGCTGCAGTCTCTGTGTACCCACATCTTTGTTTTCAGATTGAGGAAGCGTTGGCCCAGTCTGCACAACAGCATTAGAAAGCACTGTGACTTTAGGGTTAAAATTCACAGTCTTCTCCTTCCTCTCTTCTTCCCCCTCCAGTCATTCCACCACCTCGAAACGATTACCTTGAGTAGTGTCCGGGTAGGATGACGTATCGGTCTCCGAGGCAGTGTTGTAGGCCTGAGCTCGACCGAAATTCGGGTTGGAGCTTGCCCACGAGCCTCCTCCTCCTCTGGGTGGGGGGGCTGGAGCTCGAACAGCTCTCCCTCCATAAGGGGTATATCCCCGACCTCCTCCTCTTCCTCTCTGAGGGGTTCCCTGCCACCTCGAGGCTCCTCTTCATGTTCCTCGTCCTCGTCCTCCTCCTGCTCCTCCTCCTCGTCCTCCTGCTCCTGCTCCTCCTTCTCGTCCTCTTTGAGAGGCCTTTAAGTTCTTTTGTCTCTCCCTTTCCTCCTTCTTTTCCTTCATCCTCTTCATGTAGGTAATGATTGCCTCTCGTAACTCCTCATCATCACACATATTGGCATACCAACCTTCGTTCACAGCGGCAATCTGAAGCATATTGAAAAGGCCCGGTTCCTTGCCTTCCGTCCTGCTCAGAAAATTTGCCCTTGCTGTTGGGTTCTGCCTATCATGATTGAAAGAGCAGTCTCTGTTCTCCATCTGTGCCTTACACTGCAAGCCCGCGAACCACCTCCAACATGCGGTCTTCAGGTCTGGCTCTCTCTGTCTCTTCCAACCGGCAACTCTGTTTGTGTACGTGGCTTGTGCGCCAACAGGTACACCGCCTGCCTGTGCCGTATGTGCCTCCGTGAGCGAGTCCATGTTTGAGCATGCACTCATCACTTCTTGAAACAGTGCTGACGGAGCAACGCTTTGAACCGTATGTTCGAACACGTGTGTCTCGAGGAAGTTCTTGGACTTCACTGAGCTAAACGTCGAGCATTGTTGTATGAGCTGAGTAAGCTTACTCGGGTTAACTGTGTGTAACGCCGAAAAGAAATAGAGGATGATCGACTTGCGGCCATAGAATAGCCCATAGGAGGAAACTACCTCCGTAAGGGTCGCCGCCAAGCCAACAGCACTCCTCAAACTCATCGCCACTGTCTCAAAGATTTCAAATCCTATGAGAGTACCAGTGCAGAGATGCTGGTATCCATGAGATTGAAAATATGAAATGAGTGTGGCCACCGCCAGTTCACACTGAGTGTCTAGGCCTGTTGCATTGTTTCTCTTAATCTCCTCCTTCTTTCTCAAAAACTTGTTCTGTGTCAGATCGAATCCCTCCGAGACTAGAGATTGGTCAAAAACAGTAACAAGGGCCTCGTATTCCTGCGTTTCGTCGCAAGGAAAAGCCTTCATGCAGGCATTGATCTCTTTGAGCTTGCTCAAAAGCGAAGCATCAGAGTCTTTGTCTGAGCTCGTCTTGGCATATAGCATGAGACTTGCCACTCCTCCTTTCTTCCCCTTGAAGGCATTTATGATGTTCTGTCTGTCCTTCTTCTCCGTGTTTGTGACCACCACCGTAGTTGAGCCCGAGGGTGCAGGGGCTGGTGGGGCAGGAGCTGGTGGGGTCAAATATGTCGGAGGGTGTGTCTTTGCACCACTCACTTTTGCTTTCATTCTTTCCAGTCTCATCGTCTTCTCGAACTCCTCATTCTCTTTCGCCTTCTTCTTCTCAGATATCACCAGCTTTTGAGCATGAGTGATCAAGGCCACCAATTCAGAAGCAGATCTGAGAAAATTATATTTCTCCACATATTGGTCAACACCTGCTTTGTTGGTGACCAGTGGTGCGTTATTAAGTGATTTAAGGACAGAGTGATCCTTGGTAGGAATCCATCTCTTCCATGCCTCCTTGTGCAGTAACGCACCCATCAACAGTCTGATCTTGGTCAGAACTCTGTCAGTCTTCTCTAACTCATCAATCACAGGATGAGTTTCTTCTGCTGCCTTAATGCTTTTTTCCATCTCTGCCTTCCCCTCCTCCAAGGCCTTTATTTCCTTTGTAAAAAAATGAAATATGCCACTCGAGTTTTTCGAACCCAGATTGGTCTTCATTTTTGTTACATCGACTGCCTTCTGACCAGTCGCGAGGAATGGCCGTTGCTCTTGGGTTTGTGTACTGGAGGTAACCCTCACATCGTGGGCCGTATGTACGTTCCCAAATCAGGGTTTGAGTGTACACCCCAAAGATAGCATCGAGTAATTCAAGGTGGGTGTGTGTGTCCCCAAACTTGATATGCTGTATCTTCTTTCTCTCTTCTGGATCAGAGACCAGTTTGCAGAGGAGCTGTGCTGTGTTTGATAATAGGATATAGATATCCTTTTTAGCACGACTTTTCTCTCTTCTTTGATCCTGAGGGATCCACACATAGGTGTCCTTCTCTATCCCCATCTTGTTATCAAACTCTTCTTTAGTGAGGTCATAGTGGTCTTGCACCCACTGTTGTTCCTCCACTGTGATCTCCTCTCCATCACTATGAATCAAGTCGATCATTTTTCGTCCTCCTCCTCCCGTGTAGGCAGGTGGTAAGGGATTACCATATGCTCCTCCTCCTCCCGTTTCTTCTTGTTCAAATCCTCCTTCATCTTCGTCTCCTCCATATCTTCCTTCATCATTCCAGCCCTCTTCTACTCCTCCTCCTACTCCTTCATCTCCTCCTCCTCCTTCATTCAATCCTCCTCCTCCTCCTTCATTCAATCCTCTTCCTCCTCCTCCTCTTGCTTCTTCTTCTTCTCTTCTTTGATCTGCCTCCGAGAATTCACTCACTTCGGCGGTCTCTGTCGACATGATGTCGTAGTAGTGATCAACAGGAGGACAGTGTCAGCTCCTATGTTTGGTTTTTGTTCGTTTGTGTTCTGTTCCTCCTTCAGTCGATTGACTAGTGAAGAGAGAAACTAATAGAGAGGGTAGGATAAGATTCCCTGTCCTCTATGAAACACTGTTTGTATGTTTGTTTTTGTTTGAGAAAAATAGTCTTTGAGACTTTCTCCGATTTCTTGTTTTCCTTCTCCTCCTTCTTTTCTATATTGTATCTAGTATGAGGTACTTGGACCTACACACAGATAGTAATAGAGAAGCTAGAAAAGCTCTCCTTGAGAAGTCGACAGTCGGTCGGATAGGTTCTCAGACCTACCTTTAGAAAACGATCAGAGAGTTGCAAAAATACTCTGACGTATGTGTGAGATAATGCAGATAAATGCACAAACTAGAAGGGTAGAGTGTTGTGCTCCTGTCCCTATGCTTGTTTGTGTTTTGTGTGTGTTCCTTCACTCTTCTGTCCACCTCCTTCTTCTTGGTCTCTGTGTGAGAACAGCAAGAACGACAGAGAGTTTGTATCTGATGTCTCCTTGTGAGCACACAGATACTGATTGGGCTAGAGGGTACGAGACACCTGCTTGAGACCAATCAAATTATTTGTTTTGTGAAAGAGTTATGAGGGAGCTGTGTTGGAGTATTTGTTTTCGTCTGACGTCCCCGTGTGAGACAGGTCAGTGAAAATTCACTCTGTTGCCTGTGTGGCAAAGCAGAAAGAAATCACCCTAGTGATGTGGACTCCAAATGTAATGCTTTCAACGATAGCTCGAAAAAAAGTCGGTAATACAACCAAACACAGTCCTCAAGAATGAGAATGATGTCTCGTTGTATTAGCTCAGTGAAGCTAAAAAAAGGAAAACTGCAACAGACCAGGAATAAATGGCATCAGGTCCAATCCGGACAAATAATACTGAAAAACAAGCTGGTGCACCTGTCACCAGGAAAAGGTACTTTTTACCGGCTATCCGGGGGGTGATGCCTACAGCACAGCACGTAGCGCTTAAAAACACCCCTGGCTACACGTCACAGATCACAGTGACATTGTCGTCCTGGCCAATCCTGAGCGAACGAGAAATGGGTGCATTCTAAGAGTGGATTTTTCCACTTCCTAAGATTGATCGTGTTCGAATCCTGGAGTGTAGACAAGGCATACAATTGCATTTGTCTCGACTAAAGACAAAGGCATACAATTGCCTGTTAATTTCGACTAAAGACATACGATTGTCTTTCTATGCAAGAAAGGGAGCGAGGGTCGTACGAACGGTCCTTTGATCTTTCATGTATTTCAATTAAGCGTTACGATACCAACTCACAATCTACGTTCAATTGCGATCGTACTTTGCAACCAAAGTCTGCAAAAAAGTAGAAATCTACGTAATAAACGAAAGGACCTCTCAGCTATTTATTGGTATTTCACCTACTCTCAGGAGTTAGGCTTTTTGCAGCTATAGAGACTTTTAATAAGAGTTCGTTGTGTATTTATCACTTGGTGTTCAACGGTATCTAAACTCAAAATTTGAATTTTCCTTTCAAGTGGAAACTGAACACACGAGTTTTGTGTGCTCTGTAGAAAGAAGCACGTCCTACAAGCAAGGTACTACAGTAACTCAACGAACATCACGCAGTGGGAGATCAGAGATCATCAAAAATACATATGTGCGACAGATCGTTCACCTGTCTTTGCATTTTTGTGTAGTCTCTCTGCTCTCAATTCTACACTCTGTGCAGTCAACCAACACAGTATGTGTCTGGTTTTGTTTATGTTAAGGTCACCCCCTTATCACACAGCAAGATAATCCTCTCTGCTGCTCATCGTGCGCTACAAGTGTACAGATATTGCCTAGCCTACCCCTGGTGACGTGGAGTGTTCGCAAACTCGCGCCTCGACGATCTTATCGTTAAGCCACTGCGGCGTCTTCGGGAGCACAAGAGAAAATATCTAGACGCCTTTACAATCATGAGAGTATACAATGGTCTTCTGCACTCAAAGAAGAAATTCCTGAAGGAAGTTGAGGAAGGGAAGTCAATTCCTCTCACTACTGACCTCTCGTGGATTCAATCAACGCAGTTCCGAGAATATTATTTACTAATTACTCTGGTGAATATCGTAATATTTTACTCAAAGCAGTAAAATATAAGTAAATTAATTTGTTTCATCTACCATTTGTATACACATCCTCCCTAAAGTTTATGTGTAACTTAAATATGACAGCCCACGACATTTACTACCCTTCAGAAATATCTTGAACCTACATGCTCTGCAGCTCAACATGAAGCGGGAGTCTCTGGAATCACTTGGGTACTTTCATATCTTTAGAGGACTCGAATATGTTAACAATTTACCGATTTCTTCTTCGATGCCTGTTGCATCTGAATCACTTTCTGGATTGCTATTTCCAACCACTGCAAGCACTACTGTCACCGTGCCACCATCAACAGTGACTGACTGATACATACGACTCCAGCAGCGACCTTGGGAAGTATTCCTTTGGGACCTGCACCGCCGACTCACCCATAGACGAGCACTATCACTCCAGCTGCATCATTATCTACTGCAACATCGTCGGACTCCCCTGTAGTCACTCCCAACGTTAGCCTTTACCCTAGTTGCGTTGCCAGTAGGTGCAACAATATTAGCCTCCATCAGTAGTGTATCTCCAGCCACCTGGAGTCTGTCGATCCGTTTGCACGCCCGGGTAGCCTCGAGTGGATCGACACCCCTGCCACGGCGTGAACCGCATCCATCACTAGCCTCCCTCTTAGCAGCACGCACACCAGCATTTAATATTGGTTGTAAGATGTATTTACTCACACTATCTGAGACGAGTATTACACATTTAATTAATGGCACAGTTGATGTGGAACTAAGGGGGAGCGTCACACTGGATGGTTAAGTGGGGCCTAACACTGCAAGTAATTACTTCTGGTTCTGGGGCTTGAAGTATTGTCAAAGTGAGACGGTTACTCGGCTGAGTCATTGTGATAGTTCAACTCGTAGTCAACTTGATTGTGTGTCAGTTAGTAATAACTGACGTATTTAGGCATTCAAACTATATACTGGACCATGACATTGGGTAGCAGTTACGGTCTTAACTGCGTACTTTCTGATAGTTTGCTGTCTGGCTAGTCAGTTGTGAGTTACAGTGTGTGTGTGTGTGTGTTAGCAAGGGGTTGGAGAGGAGAGAAAGAGAGAGAGAGAGAAAGAGAGAGAGAGAGAGAGTGAGAGAGATGGGGATGTGGAGAGGGTCAGGGGAAATTTGCGCTGCCTGCATTACACAGTCAACGAGCAGACCAGATCATCACCACTGATTGATTAATTGCTCGAATGATTCTTGATTAGTCGGTTGGTTGGATGGTTGGATGGTTGAATGGTTGAATGGTTGGTTGGTTGGTTGGTTGGCACCACCACTACCATCACTACTACTTCTACTCTACATCTACTTTTACTTCTACATCTACTTCTACATCTACACTTCTACTTTTACTTCTTCTACTTCTACATCTACTTTCTCTTCTACTTTCATTTCTACTTCTACTCTTACTTCTACTTTTACACTAGTTCTACTTCTGCTTCTTGCAAGACAATAAGTAGGTAAGCAAGCAAGTATGAGTGATAGTACTGTGAACAAGTATGAGAACTAGCACTATTAGTAGTGGTAATGCTCCGAGCTTAAACTTTTTGAGTTATTGTTGCCTATGTACCAAGACCATGACTTCAATCGTTTCGTTCTCAGCCACTTCCGATTGCTGTGCTTGCGGCTTTCTCATTTTATCGGTCACCTCCACAAAATGTGGCCAGGTTACCGATATAACTACATACGTGGCGCGCCAAATTTGGGCCGGCGAGCCCGCAAAACACGTCAAATTTGTGACTAGCCGCATAGCTCTTGATATTACCAAGAGCTGTGTTCACGAGCCGCGTTATGGAGTGGTGACACAAGATTGGAGCTGAAAACAACTGAAATGTTTGTAAGCCGATGGATGAACAAGTGAGTAGATGAATGAGCTACGTGCAAAAGTAATTGTGTGTGTGTGTGTAATGTTTGTGTGTGTGTGGGGGGGTGGGGGGGGGGGGGCTGAGGCTGATGGCAAAGCAGATGATAATAGTTTGGAAGGAATGTTCAATGAATGCATCAATGAACGATGAAATGAAGAAATAAATGAAAAATATATTCAGACGTCGCGGACAGAGTCCTATTGACCTCAGGTTCTGCGCTCCTAACTTGAATGGCTTACGATGGCTTCACGATGGCTTCACGATGGCTTTATCGTGGCTTCACCATGGCTCACAAATGCTGGTCTTCGATCGGGGATTCTTCCACAACTACAGCATCTAAGCCTTCACTCTCCAAAAAGCTCACGATGGCTTCACGATGGCTCACGATGGCTCACGATGGCTTCACGATGGCTTGATGATAGCTTGATGCACGATGGCTTCACGATGGCTTGATGATAGCTTGATGCACGATGGCTTCACGATGGCTTCACGCTGGCTCAAGATGGCGTGATGATGGCTTCACGGTGGCTTCATGATGGCTCACGATGGCTTCGCGATGGCTTCACGATGGCTCACGATGGCTTGATGATGGCTTCACGATGGCTTTATCATGGCTTCACGATGGCTTCACGATGGCTTCACGATGGCTTCA
>WBZZ01000528.1:35000-40000 GCA_019918135.1 Paulinella micropora
GAGTGCCATCGGGCTTCCGAACAGGAGCAGAAGCTTTGGACCGCCGAACCCCGCCCAAACGCTTTGACAGCTTCCAGTACGTGGCCATGGTAGCGCTCCTGAAGTTGGCAGCGGTGTCATTCTGGACCCGCTTCCACGCTTGCTCCTTCTTCTCCTTGCATAACCTTCTGACCGCCTTCCTCGCTTCTTTATATCTTTGCCAGGCCTCTCGGTTGGCCTCATTCCTTCGCCAGAGGCCGTATGCCTCTCTCCGTCGCGCAATCGCTTCCCTAAGACTCTCATCAAACCATGCATTAGTAAACCCTGGCCTAATCACCCGAACTCCCAAGACCTTCGCGGCTGCGCCCGTGAAAGCTCGGACCACTAAGCTAGCGACCCTATCTACCTCCTGCTGAAGCTCATCCGGGTCCTCCACTGCTGATAGATCTGGGAGGCCATCTGGCAACAGCCCCGATATACCAGCTGCAAAGGTCTCGTCGTACTTCAACCTAAGCTTAGACAGCTCACTCTCCTTACCCTCAACTACCCTGCCTATCAAGCGCTCTGCCTTGAATGCTTTGTACCTCTTTACCTGCTTTTTGGGGGGTGGCTGTCCCCCCCAGACCAGTTCCGCCCACACAGCTTTGTGGTCGGTATCAAGGTCTACCTCGTCGACGCCGAAGCTCGCCTCCTCCGCCAGGTCGGAAGAGACGCAGATGTAATCCAGCAGATGCCTTCGTCCACCTACATTTTCCTGCCTAGACCACCAATATTTGTCCCCCCGTGGTTGCGAAAACCCACTAAGATTGCGCAACCCCGTGGCAACAAGCATCGCAGCCAGCAACTCACCATTCTCACTCCTAACCCCTCTACCCCTCTCATCTATCTCGCCAAAGGGGCCCACCACTCCCTCCTCCCGCGCTATTCTGGCGGGCCCCAGCTTAGCATTAGCATCACCAACCGTAACCACATGACCTTTGGTGGCGAAGTAGGAGACGGCCGCCTGCCACGCCTCATAGGCTGCAATAGATTCCTCTCGTTGATTTTCTTGGGGGAAGTAGCCGTTGCCGACGAACACATCCGACGCCGTCGCGCTCCCAGACGACAGCCTCACCCACAATTGCTGTGGGTGTGGAACAGGCGCCTGTACAATGGTAGCGCACGGTGCCAGATAGTTGGCCACCAACGTCAAGACTCCCCCAAGAGACGCGAGCCCGCACCAGTTGCAGCCGCTTTGCCGAGGACTGCAAAGCCGTCGACTTGGAGCTTCTCCACCTTCTGCGACGATAGGTTGTGCTCCTGGACTCCGACGATCACCCAGCCTCGCTCCTTGTAGTGCTCCGGCCATTCCCCAAAGCCTGGGCTATCCGCACCCACTTTGCCTTGCCAATTATGTGAGGCCACCCTCAGTGGGAAGCCTTTCACAAATTGGGAAGAACGAAGCTGGTGCCGATGCCTGCGCTTCGGTTGAGCCCGCCTGGAGTCCTCCGCCACCCTCCACGGCCCATCCTGCACCCTCCGCCCCAGCTCCTCCAGCTCCCGCCTCCCGCCCCACTCCGCCAAGGGAGATTCACCGCTTGAGGGTTCGCCCTGGGGCTCGTCGACTTCCACGTCGAGCACCCAGTAGCCAAACCCCTGCTTGCGAAGCTCCCTCTGCATCTCTACATACTGGGCACCCCCCGTGCAGCCCGCTGCTTCTCTCTTTCCCGGAAAGTCCTACCCGTCGCAACGTGAACCTTTCCCGTGAAGAACTTACGCTCCCGCAGCAGCCGCACCATCTTCTCCGCCTCCTCACAAGACGCACATTTAATCCGCAAATGCCGCCCGCTACCTCTGCCCGCGAATTCCACCTCGACTTCCCCGAGACCAAGAATTCGGAGCTCTCGCGCCATGACCACTGTCTGAGAGACATGCGATAGCCCCCATACTATGCAACATCTCTTATCCAGCTCATTTCGTACCTTCCTCCGCCACCTCCTCGGTGGCGGTACCGCTTGCCACACGCCGTGACCAGACCTTTCCGGACGTGACTTCTCTTCCGAGGTTGGGGAGGGTGATCGAGATGCAGCAGGATTGCTGGCTCTACGTGATTCAGGTTGCCCGTCAGGTACGCGAGCACTCGACCACCCCACCCCGGCCGAGTAGCCATCGCCACCCGCAGGCGCACTCCCACGGGGAACGTCTAAACCTGAAGGATTACCGCCTTGACCCATAGGGCCAGCACTAGCGGCCGCGCTCTTCGCATAAGAACCTGACATAAGTGGTATGGGACCCCGGTGCCGCATTGATCGAGTTGTAAACTCGATAAATGAGGACCCAGGTGGGGTTATTTAAAGCTCAACCCTTAAAAAGCATACGTGTACGTATGTATAGGAATACACACAAACACTCACCTGCATCCGTAACCAGGCACGAGGCAGGACCCGCTGTGCATCATCGAGGTAGGTGTCGTGGCAAACCACCCTGCGTCCGATAAACGCTGCAAATGAGTCATCTACCGAGAGCACAGAGTGACAGGCCCGTGCACGTGTACCCACCACCCCATAACCCTCCGCCAGAGCAACCCCATGGCATCCGCAGGATGAGCACGAAGAGTGCTGAGAGAGAGGGTGAGCCAGGAGCCCCGCTCCGGTCCGTCGTTACTTTGGTCAATTTGCTTGTGGTAAGGTGTAGGGCCTCTCGCCTTCGTACAAACTCCGACCGACAGTAGTTTGGTTGACCATCCTTCGCGGTGACCCTCTGAACACAACCCCCTCCCCCAGTGCCAATCCCTTGTGATTCCAGAGGCCACCCCGAGCCAAGAGCCATGAGTATGATGAGCAACTCACATGAGTTACTCTCAGTAATTGGGACCCGTCTCATAAATCAATGGAACGCTTATCGTGCGCCCCTCATAGGCTCAGCCCGCCCATGTGAAAGCTAGGCCTCGCCCAAAGCAAAGCAAAGCAAAGCAACAAAAAAAAAAAAAAAAAAAAAAAAAAAAAAAAAAAAAAAAAAAAAAAAAAAAAAAAAGAAAGAGAGAGAGAGAGAGAGAGAGAGAGAGAGAGAGAGAGAGAGCGAGCGAGAGCGAGGCCGCCGTGGCTCGCCCGCAATCCAGCTGGGTGCACCTCGTCACAACCACTCATCGGCGTGAGCTCATAGCTGTGTGCGACATAGGTACAAGAGCAAGAGGAGAAACAGTGTGCCAGCGTGGATGTGTGGGCGAGGCAGTGCGGTGAGGCAAAGCAGCGATGCCAGTCGAATCCCTGGAGACGGAACCTAGCATCAAAAACATCGTATAAGTCTACCCCAGGCCTCCATCCACCGAGTGGTGAGCTCGATAAAAGAAGACCCGAGTGGGGTTATTTAAAGCTCAACCCTTAAAAAAGCATAAACATGTACGCCGCCAGGAACCCAACAACAATAACATAGCAGCCAGGAACCCAACAACAATAACATAGCAGCCAGGAACCCAACAACAATAACATAGCTTCCGTAACCAGCCTTCAGGAACCCGCCTCAGTTACCCGCCCCCGTAACCAGGCCAGAGACGTGACGTACTATGCATCATTGAGGTGTCGTGGCAAGCTACCCTGCGTCCGATAGAAGCTACAAAAGAGTCATCTACCGAGAACACTAAGTGACAGGCCCGGTCACATGCACCCAACACGTCCCGACCCTCCGCCAGAGCATCCCCATGGCATCCGCAAAGTGAGCACGAGGGGTTCTGGGAGAGAGGGTGAGTCAGGAGCCCCGCGTCCAGGCAGTCGCTACTGTGGCAGTTGAGTGATTTCAAGGCTTATGGAAATGTGTGGGGCCTGTCCTTCATACCCTCTCATACCGACAGTAGTTTAGTTAACCAACCTGTCCAGTGACCCACTGAGCCCAACCCCCTCCCTCAGATAACCCCCACCCCCCGCACTCACCCTGAGTGATACCAGAGGCCACCCCGAGCCAAGAGCCGTGAGCGTGGTGAGAGAGCTTCTCTCAGTAAAAGTTCCCGTCTCATGAATCAGTGGAGCACTGATTATGTACCCCTCATAACAAGCCGCCAACGGCCCCAACCCCGCCGTGTGGCGGTGACACCCAACCATGTATTGGTGCCCCCCAAAATAATAATAATAATAATAAAAATATTAATGATAATAATAATAATGATAATGATAATAATAATAATAATAATAATAATAATAATAATAATAATAGTGCTTCTCTGTCAATGGCTGATGCATTTCTGCACATGCGCCTCCATCGTCTCACCCGTGAGGGGAGTACGAAGAATTGACGATAAGCTCTAATGACACCCCCGCAAGGGCAGTTCCAACACTTCCAGACGGATCGGTATGTTCAATGAAAATACTGGTCCAGACGGATCGGTATGTTAAATGAAAATACTGGTGGCACCGACGGGAATCGAACTGGCGACAGGGCCCAGATGGTAGAACTTGACCACTGGGCTATCACGGTGTCCAAAATAATAATAATAATAATAATGATAATAATGATAATAATAATAATAATAATAATAATAGTGCTTCTCTGTCAATGGCTGATGCAAATCTGCACATGCGCCTCCATCGTCTCACCCGTGAGGGGAGTACGAAGAATTGACGATAGGCTCTAATGACACCCCCGCAAGGGCAGTTCCAACACTTCCAGACGGACCGGTATGTTCAATGAAAATACTGGTGGCACCGACGGGAATCGAACTGGCGACAGGGCCCAGATGGTAGAACTTGACCACTGGGCTATCACGGTGTCCAAAATAATAATAATAATAATAATAATAATAATAATAGTGCTTCTCTGTCAATGGCTGATGCATTTCTGCACATGCGCCTCCATCGTCTCACCCGTGAGGGGAGTACGAAGAATTGACGATAAGCTCTAATGACACCCCCGCAAGGGCAGTTCCAACACTTCCAGACGGGCCGGTATGTTCAATGAAAATACTGGTCCAGAAATAGACCGGTATGTTCAATGAAAATACTGGTGGCACCGAAGGGAATCGAACTGGCGACAAGGCCCAGATGGTAGAACTT
>WBZZ01000528.1:52500-55000 GCA_019918135.1 Paulinella micropora
CTCGCGACACGATTATGCCGAGTGCTGCAAAATCCATAAGGACCAGCCCAAGCCTGGCAACCTCATAGACATGCAGCCTTACGCTAGTCGAACCTAACCACTCCGCACCCCACCCCCCTCATAGACCAGAAGAAACTCCACAAGCCACAACCATAAACATAAAGCTACCGCACATGAACATAACCAAACCTAACAAGCAGCAGCATGTAAGAAAAACGAAAAGGAAAAAAGAAAACAAAAGGGGATAAGAAAGAGAAAAAGAGGGAGAACCTTGCATACGGTAAAAAATAGAGAGAGAGAGAGAGAGAGAGAGAGAAGAAAAAAGAGATAGAGAGAAAGGATAAGAAAGAGTCGAACTTCCTCATCATTTCACTTCAAGATCTCTAGATCGGCGAACAGTGTGGGACTCGGGTAAAGACCGCAAAAGAACCCCCTACCCACTAAACAAAAAAGACCCTGTAAAAACTCACGGAAGGAGAAAAATAGGCACCCCAAGAAAAGGCAGTTAAGCACGAACGCCTGAGGGGGCTAAACGCTATGCCCAAGAAAGAAACGAGAGAGGTAGAGAGAGAGAGAGAGAGAGAGAGAGAGAGAGAGAGAGAGAGAGAGAGAGAGAGAGAGAGAGAGAGAGAGAGAAAGAGAGATAGTGTGTGTGTGAGAGAGAGAGAGACAGAGAGCAAATATATACATGCTCACAAATACGTACACAAGACACACACACACATACACACATACACACATACACACATGCACACATACACACACACAAACACACTCACACACACACACACACGTGCACATACACGCACACACACACACATGCACACACACACACACACACACACACGTGCACATACACGCACACACACACACACATGCACATACTCTCTCTCTCTCTCTCTCTCTCTCTCACACACACACACACACCACACACACACACACACACACACACACACACACACACACACACACACACTCCCTCTCTTTTTTTTGCACATTGTGCCACAATTGGTTCTCCGGTCAACAGTGAAAAAACATCAACAGTGAAATTGCCTTTATACCAAATTTTATGGGAATATTCGCGGCTAAATTCACTTTTGTCTAAAGAAAATTTGGCGCCGTTGCACCACACTAAACAGGGCCTTCCTCAATACGAGACCAAGCGTGCCAGCATGCAGGACGGACATGTTTTTTTCTTATCTATATCTCACCAACCACCCGCTGTGGATGTATTGATTCGTCAAATTTATGTATTTAGTCAGTTTCAGTGTGGGTAGTGTGTGGTTGTTCAATGAGATGTTGCAGGAGTGTTATGTCTTGACTCTGTGACCGTGCACATGTGTCTGGTGGTCGTTGTGCATGCTTAGATTGTGATGATCATGGTGCTGATAGTACTGTGGTTACATCATATTATGTAGTGATATCATTTTGAATGAGGTTGACAGTGTGTTGGTTACTGGCTCAGGTAGGAGCTGTGTTATATGACACTAGTACTCATTCTGTGTAGCTAACTAATGTGCGTTGGTGAGTTTTGCTGTCTCATCCGGAGTGTTGTATGGGATGTATGTTGTGTGCTGTACGTGTTTATACTTGATACGATGCATGTATGGGTTGCTCCCTTGCGTTGTATGACTTCTTGCCTTGGTGGGTTGTGAGTAGTGTAGATCGTGATGTGGTCGGACCTACCTATGAATATATTCTAGATATTCTATCACCTTATTCTGCTTATCTGGTTGATTGTGGCACAACTGGAAGACACACCAGGAATGCCCGTTGTTCTCTGTATGTATGTGCGGTGACATTTGCATACGGTTGATCGGTGTGTATTATTATGTAGGAAACATGGTTGTTGGGTGTACATGTGTCCGTTGTGAATTTATTTCGAGTCTAGCCATAGATAGAATAGAAATAGGCAGGATTTAGGCAGTGGTAGTGGTAGAATTGCATTGAACAGAAACCCCAAACCAGGTTCGGGAATATAAGCATAGGAAGAGGGTAGCAAAATAGTGTTTGTGTGAACAGAGTGTAACTGTCTTTTTCCAACCTCTCCGCACCTGAAAATGCATGTTTGTAAGTTGGCTTGGGTGTGTATTTATTATTTAGAAGCAGCTGCAGTATGGGGCCATCAAGATTTTTGAATTAGAAGATGATACTGCATATGCACACTCTGTTAGCCGCACGATAACAGGATAGATCGTACGAACGAGTTTTGCATTAAGACGATAAAATCCGTTTCAATGGCATGAGCATTCAGATGCTTCAAATTTTTTCTGTTCGTTGGAAAGCAAAACTACATCAGCTTGTGTACCTGACATATACTTCACGCATGAATTGTTTTGTTTGAAGGATAAGTTCACTCTGGCGACTTGGATATGATTGTACATGCATTGAAGCAGACAAAAAACGCTGGATGGCCTGATTTCACGGCACTCAGTAACACCAACAATGAGGATGCCAGATTCAAAGACTTATTGGATGCAGATACAGTGTATACTGACTG
>WBZZ01000528.1:62500-70000 GCA_019918135.1 Paulinella micropora
TAACGTACTTGACGCAGCCCCGGTGCAACCAACATCCGCAAAATGCAATAAAATTTTTCTAACAATATTTTCTGGCACTCCCCGTGAACTAGGTGGCCCCCTTAAACACATAAGGCGTCAAACCAGTTCCAACAATTGCGTAACATACTTTATTGTTCTACAAATGTATATATGTATTAATATGTTCGCGCGATTATTGTAATCTATAATAATATTAGTATGCATGTATGTTTATGTATTAATAGATATTACTGACGACATTCAAGAGGAAAAAAAAATTAGTTTTTCGATTTTGGTTGGAATTTTAATATTGTGTCAGTTTTCACGCATTTTTGTGGCGAAAATTCAAATTTTCCAATTTAACTGTAACATTTCGCGAAAATTTAAGATATTTTGCGGACAAATATAGTAGCCAATTTGAAAAATTCAAATTTCCAACCAAAATCGAAATTCCAAACAAAATTAAAATTCCAACCAAAATCGAAAAACCATTTTTTTTTCTCTTGAATGTCACGGTCAGTAATATTAGTATGTAAATTGACAATAAATGTATGTTACATTAAATTTATTTATGTTAGTAACCAGAGAGTACATAATGGCTTGCAAGTTGTTTTTATGGTCTATTGCTGAGATATCCTCAGGGTTTATCCGTGCTGTTACCCGTTCAAGTAGTTACTGACGACATAAAAATGAAGAAACATCAACTTTGATCTCATTCTTCTCCGCTAATACTGAAAGATACTAAAATGCTTGAGCACGTCGTTTGAAAGCTCTTATCTTGACCTTTCATGCGATGGCTCCTGATCAAAGTTGTGTTATTTTTCCTCTCAAATATCCTCAGTAAAACTTTCAAGTTGGGTCTATGAAAATTTCTGGGTGAATGTATGGTTTTTCAACTTGGGTCTATGAATGGTTCACTAAACTCCCAACCTAGAGTAACTCTGGCAGAGCAGTGAACATTTGTTAGTTTTCGAAAAGAATGCGATTACGTGAAAATTGAGAGGGGTGAGTATTCCGCCCTCAGTAGAAATGTTAATACAGACTACCTTGGGCGGTAATGTCGCTATAAGCTATCAGCTGACAAGGCCCACCATTCCTGTTCTAATATGACTGGCATGATCTAAATTTAAGGTTATAAAGCAGATGCCTCAGCTCTCGAGGGTTGATTCGGGCGAATCAACGTCCATATCTAACAGACTCTCAAAAGTATGACGCGCACATACATGTAGGGATACACAGGCGATAAAAAGTTCTACACGCGCATACAAGATGGATAAAAATTTCATAAACAAATAAGGTCAACCAAGACATGTATGTAGGTATACGTATATGTAGGTATGTATCAGAGCGTTCTGTTTAGAAGCTCGGCCTTTCTGGCGTCATCTTGGTTTTTTTTCGTTTGCGCCTCCTTTTCGAAGGAGGCTCCAATCTCGGTGAAGAGGTCGTTGACTCCCTTTTCAGTCCAGCAGACCTGTCCTCCTCCCGCTCCGCCTTGCCTGCCTTGTCCAGCTTTTCGAACTGTCCTCTTCTCTTTCCCTCTTATTCGGAGAACTCGGCAAAGTCGGTGCAGCGACTGTTGACTCCGGCCTGTCTTCCTCCCGCTCCGCCTTACCTGGCCTCTTCTTCGGGGCAAGGATCTTCGGAGGAGGCGGCGGTAAAGTCGGTGAAGCGCATGTTTACTGGGGCACGTCTTCTTCCCGCTCCGCTTTGCCAGCCTTCTCCCTTGACCTCTTCTTCGAGCAAGGGATCTTCGGCGGGGGAGGCAGCAAAGTCGAGGCGGTTTGCGACCCAAGGCTGTTCTCCTGAGCCTTTTCCTCTTCAACTTTCTTGGGTATGTCCTCTTCTAGCTTTTCGTGAATGTCTTCTTCCTGTTTGACAGGCTTTTCCTCCAGCCTCACCTCGGGCTCGGGTAACTTCGCCTAGACAAAAAGATAGATAGAGATAGAGATAGATAGATAGGGCACCGAACGAATCACAAGCTTACATCGTAATACTCAACAAAAACAATTTGAGCAACATTCTACCTCGGTGGGCGAGTTGGAGTTGGACTGAGTCGGCAGCGTAAAGCTTGCGCCATAAGCTTCCGATTCAGGAATCTCTGCCTGATTGTCCATCGTCTCCAGCGACGTAGCCAGCGGCACATCGGGACAAGAGCTGGAGTAAGGTAGCAGCTTGGCAGCGCTCGGGTCTTCAGATGTTGTGGTGGAGGAGGACTCGATGTAGCCATCGATGAGCTGCACCAGCTTCTTGACGATGAAGGGCTTTGTGACCACATCCTGCACACAAGAACAAGACGCAAAACATGTTTCTTTTTTTCCTCGCAAGTCATCAGAGTAATACTTAAGGTATCAAACAGGCCACAGCGCGCTTTTTGAAAAGAATAGCATCAAAATCAATTTTCGTAAGAAAAAGACAGAAAAAGAGTCAACGCAGGAATGAAAAGCGACCGCCGAGAGACACCGACTAGTCTTTGGCCGTGGCGTTGGCAGTGAGCGCGATGATGGGCCCGTCCCAGAACTCTCGGATCTTACGTGTCGCTTCGTAGCCATTCATCAGGGGCATGAAGACATCCATCAGGATCAGATCCACGGCACCACTGTTCTTCTTCATGAAGTTCAAGCCCTCTAGCCCTTTATCCGCCAGCGTCACATCATAGAACTTGCGCAGGAGGTTCTTGGCCACCTTTTGGTTGATCAAGTTGTCCTCCACCACAAGGATGTGGCTCTTCTTCTTTGCCTTGCCGGTCTTCAAGCGCTTCTTAGCACGACCGGCCGCTTTGCTTGGTCGGGTTTGCACCTCAGAGTTCTGTATCTTATTATCCAGCTTGGGCATGCAGACACTATCCTCCACGGTGGATAAGGTATCCCGCGAAGTGGGTCGTCGAGGAATCGACGCGTTGTCATAGCGTTCCACGTGCTCTACAAGCGCTTCCGCGAAGTCGGCTTCTGAGTTGTGGAAGTTGGAGTCCACAGTCAGCTGTCGGCCGATGAAACTCTTCTTCTCAGAAGAGGTAGCCTGTCCACTGGCCAGACTGTCGGATGGCTTCTGCAGGTAGAAAGGCGAGGTGAAGGAGAAGGTGGTGCCCTTTCCGACGTCCGAATCGACATGGATTTTGCCGCCCATCTGGGAAACAATCTCCTTACAAATGACCAGACCCAAACCCGTACCTCCGGTGGTCTTCTGTTGCGAGGCCTTTTCTTGCGAGTACGCCACGAACAGGTTCTTTTGGTACGAGGGCGAAATGCCCACTCCCGTGTCAATGACCGCAGTCTTGATGCACACCACGTTCGGGTTGTTCAAATGCGAGCTGATAGTGAAGTCATCCTTGGTGGGTTTGTTCTCGAGATACACCTTGAGCTTCACACTGCCCTGGTGGGTGAACTTGAGCGCATTACCCAGCAAGTTGAGCACCACCTGCGTGTAACGCACGGGGTCCCCGAACACGTTTTGGGGCAGCCCGGGATCGAGTTCCCACAGGAACTTGACGTTGCGGTTGTCGAGACGGGACGAGTTCTTGGTTACGTGGGTTTGCGAGCGGATCAGGCTTGCGATGGTGGATTCCAGATCGAACTGCACCATCTCCATAGGCATCTGTCGGTTCTCGATCTTGGAGAAGTCCAAGACGTCGTCGACGACGCGCTTCATGAGGTTGGAGGCCTTGATGCTCTTGGCGCAGGACAGCACGTGCTCGTTCACGTCCTCGTCCAGGATCAGCTCGTTCATGCCCGCGATACCGTTCAAGGGGTTACGCAGCTCATGGCAGATGAAGGCCAGGTAGTCGGTCTTGGCTTGGTCGCGCTCCTTCTCTGCTGTACGCAGACGGGTAATATCTTGTCCCAGCAACACGACACCAGTAATGTCCTTGGAGAAGCCGAAGCGTGTGGAGACGTTGAACAGGCATTCGACGACCCTGCCGGATTTGCTGCACAAGAACAAGATGAAGGGCGTGGACGACGAGAGCTTGCCGTCTAGGGCCGAAGACACCACGCTCTTGACCCTGGCGCGGTTGCCCTCCAGAGTGAAGTTGTCCACCAAGTTCTGCCCGAGCACCTCGGCCTTGCTGTAGCCCGTGAGCTCGGAAGCGCTTTGGTTCCACTCGCTCACGTTGCCCGCACGGTCGATACCCAAGATAGGTGCATTGGCTCCATCAATCAGGCGCTCCAAGTCCTTGGCCACACGGTCGCGAGACTCTTCTGCGGCTTTACGCAGAGTGATGTCCTGTCCGACACCGACCACACCAATGACCTTGCCCATCGTATCTCGTCGACACGAAGCATTCAACAAGATCTCCACACGGCGACCCTGCTTGGTGAAAAGCGGGAACTCGAAGTTGGCTGTGTCTTGGCCTGCCAAAGCGAGCTTCAACACTTTATCCACAGCTTCTTGATACTTTACTGTGATGTAGTTCTTCACCAGGTTTTGGCCCAACACTTCCGACTTGGTGTAGCCCGTGATCTTAGAAGCTTGCTGGTTCCACTCAAACACGTTACCTTCTGTGTCTATACCGAAGATAGGAGCGTTAGCACCGTCGATGAGACGTTCTAAGTCCTGTGCGACACGGTCGCGCTCCTGCAGAGCCGCTTGACGTTCCGTGATATCCTGTCCGACACCGATCACACCGATCACCTTTCCTTCAATATCTCTTCGGGAGGAGGCGTTCAGCAGAATTTCCAGACGCTTGCCTGTCTTGGTGAAAAGCGGGAAGTTGAAGTTGGCTGTCTCGACACCACGCAAGGCTTGCTTCAACACTTTGTCAATTACTTCCTGATAGTCAGGAGAGATATAGTTGGCCACCAGGTTGTTGCCCATCACTTCGTTCTTTGTGTATCCTGTGATATGACTGGCTGACTGGTTCCATTCCGACACATTACCATCAGTATCGATACCGAAGATGGGCGCATTCGCACCATCAATCAGCCGCTCCAAGTCTTGAGTCACTCGATTCAGTTCCTGCTCGGCAGTCTTACGTTGTGTAATGTCTTGACCGACACCAATCACACCGATCACCTTGCCTTCTGTGTCTCTTCGAGAAGAAGCGTTCAGCAGAATCTCCAGACGTTGTCCATGCCGTGTGAACAGCGGGAACTCGAAGTTCGCAGTATCCTCACCAGCAAGCGCAGATCCCAACACCTGACTGACGGCTTCCTGGTATTGAGGAGTGATGTAGTTCTTGACCAGGTTCTTGCCAAGCACTTCCTCTTTCGTGTAGCCCGTCAGCTTCGATGCAGACTGGTTCCATTCCGACACGTTGCCATACGTGTCGATACCGAAAATAGGAGCGTTTGCACCGTCGATCAGACGGGCCAAGTCCTGGGCGACTCGGTTCAGTTCTTGCTCGGCCGTCTTACGTTGCGTGATATCTTGACAGACACCGAGCACACCGATCACTCTGCCGTCCGTGTCTCGACGAGAAGAAGCGTTCAGCAGAATCTCCAACCGTTGTCCGGCTTTGGTGAAGAGGGGAAACTCGAAGTTCTCCGTCTCCTGACCACCCAGCGCCGCAGTCAGCACCTTGTTTACAGAGTCTTGGTAGTCAGGACTGAGGTAGTTCTTCACTAGGTTCTTACCCAACACTTCCGACTTTGTGTATCCTGTGATCTTAGAAGCTTGCTGTTTCTACTCGGACATGTTACCGTCGGTGTCGATACCGAAGATAGGAGCATTCGCACCGTCGATGAGACGCTCCAAGTCCTGTGCGACACGGTCGCGCTCTTGCAGAGCCGCTTGACGTTCCGTGATATCCTGTCCGACACCGATCACACCGATCGCCTTAACCTCGATATCTCTTCGGGAGGAAGCGTTCAGCAGAATTTCCAGACGCTTGCCTGTCTTGGTGAGAGCGGAAAGTTGAAATTGGCTGTTTCCTTACCATTCAGTGCCGCGCGCAGCACCTTCAGTACTGCATCTTGGTACTCCTCAGTGATGTAGTTCTTCACCAGGTTCTAAAAGCACAGCAGATCAAACTCGAAAGAAGCAGAGGAGAATAACAACAGCAGCAGCACACGAGAAACAATAACAAGAATGAGGTCGGTATTGGGGGAGGGGAATTGGGTGGAAGGAGAACGAAAAAAAAGAAAATAGAAACGATGCAAAGAAAGAAAACAGAGACAAAGCATAAGGAAAAGGTAATAATACCTTGCCCAATACTTCGTTCTTTGTGTAGCCCCTGATCTGACTGGCTGACTGGTTCCATTCCGACACATTGCCGTCAGTGTCGATACCGAAGATGGGTGCATTGGCATCATCAATCAGCCGCTCCAAGTCTTGAGCCACTCGGTTCAGTTCCTGGTGAAGAACTACATCAGTCCTGACTACCAAGACTCTGTGAACAAGGTGCTGACTGCGGCGCTGGGCGGTCAGGAAACACAGAACTTCGAGTTCCCTCTTTTCACTCAGGCTGGACAACGTTTGGAGATTCTGCTGAACGCTTCTTCTCGTCGAGACACGGACGGCAGAGTGATCGGTGTGATCGGTGTCGGTCAGGACATTACGCAACGTAAGACGGCAGAGCAAGAACTGAACCGCATCGCCAAGGACTTGGCCCGTCTGATCGATGGTGCAAACGCTCCTATTTTCGGTATCGACACGTATGGTAACGTGTCGGAATGGAACCAGTCTGCATCAAAGCTGACGAACTACACGAAAGGGGAAGTGCTTGGCAAGAACCTGGTCAAGAACTACATCACTCCTCAATATCAGGAAGCAGTCGGGCAGGTATTGGGCTCTGCGCTTGCTGGTGAAGATACTGCGAACTTCGAGTTCCCGCTGTTCACACGACACGGACAACGTCTGGAGATTCTGCTGAACGCTTCTACTCGAAGAGACACAGAAGGCAAGGTGATGGGTGTGATTGGTGTCGGTCAAGATATTACACAACGTAAGACTGCCGAGCGGTTCTTACCCAACACTTCCGACTTGGTGTATCCTGTGATCTTAGAAGCTTGCTGGTTCCACTCAGACACGTTACCGTCGGTGTCGATACCAAAGATAGGAGCGTTCGCACCGTCGATGAGACGCTCCAAGTCCTGTGCGACACGGTCGCGCTTTTGCAGAGCCGCTTGACGTTCTGTGATATCCTGACTGACACCGATCACACCGATCACCTTACCCTCGATATCTCTTCGAGAGGAAGCATTCAGCAGAATTTCCAGACGCTTGCCTGTCTTGGTGAAGAGCGGGAAGTTGAAGTTGGCTGTTTCCTGCCCGTCAAGAGCCGCACGCAGCACCTTGCGCACTGCATCTTGATACTCGGTGATATAGTTCTTGACCAGGTTCTAGAAGGCACAGCCACAGATATATCTCAGCAAAGAAACGCAACAAAAAAAGTGGTGGATGCACACAGACCAAGAAAAAAAAACAGAAAAAAAACAGAAAAAAACAAACGGAATTTCAGAACACAATGATGGCGAAAAGAACTACAACATTGAACTGGAGAAATAAAACAAGGAAATCAAGCCAAAGGAGCGAAAAGATAAAAACGCAAGCAGAGGGAAAATGAGA
>WBZZ01000528.1:72500-114486 GCA_019918135.1 Paulinella micropora
AACTTGGTGTGTCCTGTGATCTTAGAAGCTTGCTGGTTCCACTCAGACACGTTACCGTCGGTGTCGATACCGAAGATAGGAGCGTTAGCACCGTCGATGAGACGCTCCAAGTCCTGTGCGACACGGTCGCGCTCTTGCAGAGCCGCTTGACGTTCTGTGATATCCTGTCCGACACCGATCACACCGATCACCTTTCCTTCGATATCTCGTCGGGAACTGGCGTTCAGCAGAATTTCTACACGTTTGCCTGTCTTGGTGAAGAGCGGGAAGTTGAAGTTGGCTGTTTCTTGTCCGTCCAGAGCCGCACGCAGCACCTTGTTGACTGCATCTTGGTACTTCTCGGTGATATAGTTCTTCACCAGGTTCTAGAAACAAAAGCACCAGATGAATGTCGAAAAAAATGCAAGGCGCAAGGCGGAAGATATGAATCGAGACACGAATGTAAGAACTAGAACATTATCCGTGACAAGAGGCAGAAAGAAGTAAAGATTCACAGCCACATGCCAATATCGACAAGAAAGCGGGCGGGTATGAAGAAAAGTTTAGAACACAAAGAATCAATGGAAGGCAGAAAAGTAAAAACGGTCTGACAGTTCATTGATGAAAGAAGCTGCAGCAATTTACAAAAATATGAAGATGAAAGATAAATCAAAAACACCAGCCGGGAGGGATAGCAGGGTGAAAGGAAAGCGAGAAGGCCAAGGCGATGAGGATAAAGTAATAGTACCTTGCCCAACACTTCGTTCTTTGTGTAGCCCGTGATCTGACTGGCTGACTGGTTCCATTCCGACACATTACCATAAGTATCGATACCGAAGATGGGTGCATTGGCATCATCAATCAGCCGTTCCAAGTCTTGAGCCACTCGGTTCAGTTCCTGCTCGGCAGTCTTACGTTGTGTAATATCTTGGCCCACTCCAATTACACCGATCACCTTGCCTTCTGTGTCTCGTCGAGGGGAAGCGTTCAGCAGAATCTCCAGACGTTGTCCATGCCGTGTGAACAGCGGGAACTCGAAGTTCGCAGTATCCTCACCAGCAAGCGCAGATCCCAACACCTGACTGACGGCTTCCTGGTATTGAGGAGTGATGTAGTTCTTGACCAGGTTCTTGCCAAGCACTTCCTCTTTCGTGTAGCCCGTCAGTTTTGACGCAGACTTGTTCCATTCCGACACGTTGCCATACGTGTCGATACCGAAGATAGGAGCGTTTGCACCGTCGATCAGACGGGCCAAGTCCTGGGCGACTCGGTTCAGCTCCTGCTCGGCCGTCTTACGTTGCGTGATATCTTGACCGACACCGATCACATCGATCACTCTGCCGTCCGTGTCTCGACGAGAAGAAGCGTTCAGCAGAATCTCCAACCGTTGTTCGGCTTTGGTGAAGAGGGGAAACTCGAAGTTCTCTGTCTCCTGACCACCCAGCGCCGCAGTCAGCACCTTGTTTACAGAGTCTTGGTAGTCGGGACTGATGCAGTTCTTCACTAGGTTCTTACCCAACACTTCCAACTTGGTGTATCCTGTGATCTTGGAAGCTTGCTGGTTCCACTCGGACACATTACCGTCGGTGTCGATACCGAAGATAGGAGCATTTGCACCGTCGATGAGACGCTCCAAGTCCTGTGCGACACGGTCGCGCTGTTGCAGAGCCGCTTGACGTTCCGTGATGTCCTGACTGACACCGATCACACCGATCACCTTACCCTCGATATCTCTTCGAGAGGAAGCGTTCAGCAGAATTTCCAGACGCTTGCCTGTCTTGGTGAAGAGCGGGAAGTTAAAGTTGGCTGTTTCCTGCCCGTCAAGAGCCGCACGCAGCACCTTGTGTACGGCATCTTGGTACTCCTCAGTGATGTAGTTCTTCACCAGGTTCTAGAAACCACAGCAACGGAATAATATGGACAAACACGCGTGTGAACATATGAGGAAAGAAGTGCAGGACCAAGGGAAGAAAAGCAAGCACAGAACATCAGATCGATGACAACAACACGAGAGAAAAGAAAGGATCAGGGCAAAGCCACTGCACCTTGCCCAACACTTCGTCCTTCGTGTAACCCGTGATCTGACTGGCTGACTGTGTGGTTCCATTCCGACACATTATCATCTGTGTCGATACCGAAAATAGGCGCATTTGCACCATCAATCAGCCGCTCCAAGTCCTGAGCCACTCGGTTCAGTTCCTGCTCGGCAGTCTTACGTTGCGTGATGTCTTGGCCGACACCAATCACACCGATCACCTTGCCTTCCGTGTCTGGTCGAGAGGAAGCGTTCAGCAGAATTTCCAGACGTCGTCCATGTCGTGTGAACAGCGGGAACTCGAAGTTTGCAGTATCTTCACCAGCAAGCGCAGATCCTAACACCTGTTCCACGGCTTCCTGGTAATTGAGGAGTGATGTAGTTCTTGACCAGGTTCTTGCCAAGCACTTCCTCTTTCGTGTAGCCCGTCAGTTTTGATGCAGACTGGTTCCATTCCGACACGTTACCATACGTGTCGATACCGAAAATAGGAGCGTTTGCACCGTCGATCAGGCGGGCCAAATCCTTAGCAATGCGGTTCATCTCCTGCTCGGCCGTCTTACGTTGCGTAATGTCTTGACCGACACCAATCACACCGATAGGCCTGATAAAACAAAATGCCATTTTTGTCCTAGTGGGATAATCTATTGCCTTTTTGTCCCTATCCGTACAGGGAAAAATGGCATTCATGATCCGCATCCACAACTATGGTAATACCCGCCTGTGGTGCCACCAGCCTGGTTTCTGCATTTTTGTGGTCACCGGTGCCACCGGTGGTTTTGTGGTAGGCGGTGGCACCGGACCAGTCCCACAAGTGCGGGTTTTCTGAAAAATAGTATATAAAAATAACTGTTCCAGCGTAAAATTTTTTGAAGCAAGCTGGCACTGGCCGACGGTCGTGACAGCTAGCTTAGCTCGTGGCGTGTGCGTACTCTCACACACACCACTCACCACAGTGATCTGGGGAAGTGGCTACACCAGTTACACGCTGGCTACTTCCCCTACATTGGCTAGACGCTGGCTACCCCCCCCCCCCCCCTACCCTGGCTACCCCGACGCTGGCTACCCCCCCCCCCCCCCCCTACCTTGGCTACCCCGACACTGGGTACCCCCCTCTACCTTGGCTACCCCGACACTGGGTACCCGCCCCCCCCCTACCCTGGCTATCACTGCACTGGCTACACCCGTTACCTGTAAATCATAGCCGGATCAGGCCCATGGCCATGGCCGGTGTCGCGTAACTGTCGTGGTTCGAACCTGCACTTACCCAGAAAATACACTCTATAAGATATGGCGGGAGCGTTCGAACCACCAAGCCTGGTTTCTGCCCTCTCTTCTTCTCTCTTCTTCTGCCCTCCTCTCTCCTGCTCCTCCTCCTCCTCCGCTCACTATTATCTGGAGAGAAAGGGAGAAAAAGCCACACACAAACCGTACCACAGACACACACACACACACACACAAACACATGAAAAAAAAAAAAAAACTAGAATCTGTATGGTCGTTGTTGATTCCTCTTCGCCATGTCACAAGGCCAAGGCAAGAAGAGGACATGTACAAGGGAGGAAGGTTGCGTTGTATGTATGTATGTATGTATGTATGTATGTATGTATGTATGTATCTATCTATGTGTATGTATGTATTTACATATAAATATTTTTAAAAATATTATCGATATGCCTGATAAAACAAAATGTCATTTTTGTCCTAGTGGGATAATCTATTGTCTTTTTTCCCTATCCGTACAGGGGAAAATGGCATTCATGATCCGCATCCACAACTAGGGTAATACCCGCCTGTGGTGCCACCAGCCTGGTTTCTGCATTTTTGTGGTCACCGGTGCCACCGGTGGTTTTGTGGTAGGCGGTGGCACCGGACCAGTCCCACAAGTGCGGGTTTTCTGAAAAATAGTATATAAAAATAACTGTTCCAGCGTAAAAATTTTTGAAGCAAGCTGGCACTGGCCGACGGTCGTGACAGCTAGCTTAGCTCGTGGCGTGTGCGTACTCTCACACACACCACTCACCACAGTGATCTGGTGAAGTTGCAACACCAGTTACACGCTGGCTACTCCCCCTACATTGGCTACCCCGACGCTGGCTACCCCCCCCCCCCCCCCTGCCTTGGCTACACCGACACTGGGTACCCCCCCCCTCTACCTTGGTTACCCCGACACTGGGTACCCCCCCCTACCCTGGCTATCACTGCACTGGCTACACCCGTTACCTGTAAATCATAGCCGGATCAGGCCCATGGCCATGGCCGGTGTCGCGTAACTGTCGTGGTTCGAACCTGCACTTACACAGAAAATACACTCTATAAGATATGGCGGGCGCGTTCGAACCACCAAAAAAAAAGAGGCAGAAGGGGGGGGGGGGGGTCATGCCACCTACCACCCTAGTGACCAGCCAAGTGCACCAGTGCCACACTGAGTTGGTCACTAGGGTGGTAGGTGGGTGGCCCCCCCCCCCCCCCCCCCCCCCCCCCCCGCCTGTTTTTTTGTGGGTGGTTCGGATTTGCCCTTACCCATAGATAGCTCTCTATAGATACCTGTCAGGCAGGTTCGAACCACAGTTTTTTTTCACGGAAAACTTCCCGTGAAAACGAGTGGTTCGAATTTGTCCTTGACCATAGATAGCACTCTATAGATACCTGTCAGGCACGTTCGAACAACAGTTTTTTTCACTAGAAACTTCCCTGGAAAATGAGTGGTTCGAATCTGGCCTTACCTAGAAAGTACAGGCTATAGATACCTGGTAGGCGCGTTCGAACCACACACCAAAAAAAGAGGCAGAAGTGGCACAGGAGAAGGCAGAGGAAGACGGTGGAGGGGGGAGGCCCACCACCTACCACCCCAGTGACAAGCCAAGTGCACTAGTGGCATACTGAGTTGATCACTGGGGTAGTAGGTGGGTAGCCTCCCCCCCCCCCCCCTGTTTCCTCCCACCTCTTTTTTGTGGGTGGTTCGAATTTGCCCTTGCCCATAGATAGCACTCTATAGTTACCTGTCGGGCGCGTTCGAACCACTGTTTTTTCACGGAAAACTCCCCGGGAAAACGAGTGGTTCGAACCTGTTCTTGCCTAGAAAGTACAGGCTATAGATACTTGGTAGGCGCGTTCGAACCACACATAAAAAGAGGGGGGTGTGGAGCCCACCGGTGACCAGCCAAGTGCACTAGTGGCCACACTGAGTTGGTCACTAGGGTAGTAGGTGTGTGGCCCTTCCCCCCTGCCCCTTCCTTCCGCCTCTTTTTTTTTGTGGTGGTGGTTCGAATTTGCCCTTACCTAGAAAATACAGGCTATAGATACCTGGCAGGCACGTTCGAACCACCGATTTTTTTATTGGCGGAAAGCTTCCCGGGAAAATGAGTGGTTCGAACCTGTCGTTACCTAGAAAGTGCGGTGTATAGATACCTGGTAGGCACGTTTGTGCCACCGATGTTGGCGCGCCTTTCCGTGGTTGGAATCCGGTGCAGGTGGCACCGGAGAGTGGTTCGTTTTTGACCTCGATCAGAAAGTGTACTCTTATAAGATGACTGGGCGGCGCAGGTGCCAGAAACGAACCACCGCCGGTGCCGCCGCAGCCGCTGCAACCGCCGCCGCCGGCGCCACCGCTGCCGCCGGTGGCGGTGGCGGTGGTTCGTTTTTGACCTTGACCAGAAAGTGTACTCTTATAAGATGTCGGGTGGCGCAAATCCAAAAACGAACCACCGCATTGTGTTTAGAAAGAGTAGGGTGGGCGCCCTTGGCTGCCCGCGCGCTTTTGAATCGGGTGGTTCGTTTTTGACCTTGACCAGAAAGTGTACTCTTATAAGATGTGGGGGTGGCGCAGGGGTCAAAAACGAACCACCGCATTGTTTAGGGTGTGCGCACTTGGCTATCCGCCGGGGTCTGGCTCTGCGCTGATTTTTTCTTCTTGGCTTTATTATTAAAGCGTGGTGCAAGTGTGGTCGACAATGCTAGCTGTTTGTCCTACCTGTGGCGCCTGCTTTTTCGAAGGCCAGCTATATTGGTCAGGGACAGGGAAAAGAGGCGACCCCAAGGACCTGGCCTCGCTCGTCTGCAGACCCTATGGCGATGGCGCCTGCATCAACCCCGCGCGAGACGTCCCCGGCGGAGACACCTGGGCGGAGCGGATGCGCTTCGTCGACAATTTCCTGGACGAGATTTTGTAAATAATTTAAAAAAACTTATTCTCTTGTTCTCTTAAAGCAGCAAAGGGGTGTGCAAAATGGAAGTGGCTAGGTCGTACAAGCGCCGCCGGCTCGACGGTGCGACCGACGACTTTGTGCTGCCGGTTGACGGACAGAGCGGCGACGTCCTTGTCTCGGACGGTGACGGGGGCGTGAGATGGGCAACAGGCGGCGTGGCCGCGAACGACGCGGTAGCCCTCAACACCGCTCACAGACTGACTACGTCCGGGAACCCGCACTTGGTCGATCTAGCCGACCTGATTACTTTGACGCTGGACACCGAAGCGAAAACTAGCCAGCCGGCCGGAATGACTTCTAACAGCTCCGCGGGCTTTGTGGCCTCAGCCTCTAGCAATTCCACCCAGGCCTTCCTAGCCTTTGACAGCGACTTCTCGACCTTGTGGGGCACAACCGCTCCCGACAGCTACAGCGGCAACAACTACACTGGCATGATCGAGAAGGTGGTCGATAATCTCACGGTGGTAGGCGCGTGGCTCCAGCTCGATCTCGGCCAGCACGCTAGACTGACTGCTTACCACGTCACGTCCGCGGGCGCCATCACTGCGCCCAGAGACTGGGTAGTCGCTTATAGCGCGGACGGCAGCCGGTGGTTCACCTGGGACAGCCAGACGGCCCAGACCTTTGTCGGCGACAGCCTGCGCACGTTCATGCCTGCGACCGCGGCCGATTACGCCAGGTACCTGCGCGTAATCTGCACTAAAAACAACGGGGCGGGGGTTTGGTACATGCGGAGCCTGGCCTTCGACTACCAGCTGTACAATGCCGGCTGCATCGAGAACACTAGTTATCCGACCAAGGCCTCGCAGCTAGCGCCCAAGGCGTACGTCGACCACCAGGTGGCAGGAGCAGTGAAGTTCCCGTCGATCATGCCTACCCAAAACGACTGTGTCGTGACCATGGACCCAGACGGCTCGATCTTTGCGGTCAAGGACAGGACGCTCAAGCAGCCGTCTTTGGCTCCTAGTGGTAATGGCGCGATCGTGCTCATGGACACCGACTTTACAGTCACAACGATCCCAGACACCCTCGCGAGGCTGCCTAACCCCCTGCCCGCCTCGACCGCGCAGCTGGTGACGGTCGATCCAGACGGCGTGCTAGGCCTAAGCAGCCAAGTAAGCTCGTCGACGCTCACGCTGACAGGGGCTGGCGGCAACAGTACCCTATCCGCGCCTGCCACTGGCTCCGTCGCGCTCAAGCTGCCTGTGGCCCTGCCCAGCGCAGGCACCAAGCAGTTCGTCACGCTCGACAGCGCGGGCCAGTTCGCTACCGGTGTCACTGGCTTCAAAGGAGGAGACAGTGTAGCAATCGGGACTTCCGCGGGCGACGGACAGCAACCATTCGCCGTCGCAATAGGCACCCAAGCAGGCGCGAGTGGACAGGGCCAGTTTGGAGTTGCTGCTGGCTACCGGGCGGGATACTCTGGCCAGTCAGACCTCGCCGTCGCGATCGGTGCCTACTCCACGGAGAGCACACAAGGCAATTCATCAGTCTCTGTCGGTCCCTATGCTAGTACGTTCGGTGTACGGTCGGTTGGAATCGGCAGTACGGCTATCACGGATGCTGCCGCCCAGGAATCGGCCGCAATAGGCTACAGAGCAAAAGCAGCGACATCCCGCTCGATTGTACTGAACGCCACGGGCGCTGAATTAGTGTCCGCTAGCACCGATGCTGCTTATATCAAGCCGCTGAGGTCAGGCGTCGATTCTACCACCGCCGAGAAGGCGACACAGTGGAACAGTACGACCGGCAAACTCACCGCCTCTAAATTTACACTCCCGTTTTCGCTGCCCGCCAGCACGTCACTCGTTTCCTTGACGAGCGCGGGCCAGGTAGGCGCGTCAGCGCTCAAGGTACCGGCGTCACTGCCTGGCAGCACGTCACTGTTGACACTCGATTCCGGTGGCCAGCTCGCGACAGGGGCTGCTAGCTCGCTGTCACTCAGCGGGGCTGGGGGCACCAGCACGCTTTCCGCTCCCGCCTCTGGCTCCTCTGCACTCAAGCTGCCGACAGCCCTGCCGGGCAGCACTTCGCTAGTGACACTCGACTCTGGTGGCCAGCTCGCGACAGGGGCTGTTGGCTCACTGTCACTCAGCGGGGCGGGCGGCACCAGCACGCTTTCCTCTCCAGCCTCTGGCTCCTCTGCACTCAAGCTGCCGACAGCCCTGCCGGGCAGCACTTCGCTAGTGACACTCGACTCTGGTGGCCAGCTCGCAACAGGCGCTGCTAGCTCGCTATCGCTCAGCGGGGCTGGAGGAACTAGCACCCTTTCCGCTCCGGCGTCCGGCACCTCTGCACTCAAGCTGCCGACCGCACTACCAAGCAGTACTAGCTTGGTGTCGCTGGGCTCCGACGGCGCGCTGCTGTACGGGGACCAGGCTATCTCTCATGGTCTGAGCCTTGTAGCCACTTCGTACGTGAAGAAGCCCGACAGCATGACAAGTAACAGTGGGAACGGCCTGGTCGCGAGTGCGTCCACTTCCGGGAACGGCAATGCGTACGATGGCTTCAATACGGGCTCAAACTTTTCCTGGCAGAGCAATACTAGTACCTACAATGCCACGAGCGGCGCCTACACTTCCAGTTCCAGCAAAACGTTTTCGGGTGTAGTGAACCCCGGAGAGTGGCTCAAGCTAGATTTTGGCAATGGGGTCGTCCTGCAACAGTACTACCTGCAAGCCCAGTCCAGCGGTCTGGATAAATCACCAAAGACATGGCAGGTGGGCACGTCGTTAGACGGCACTACCTGGACGCTGTGGCATACTAGCTCGTACACCTTTGTCGACGGCACTTCCATCACTCTCGCGCCGACCGACACCGCTAGGGCCGCCCGGTACGTGGCCATCGTGGTTGCTACTATCAAGGCAGGAGGAAGTTCTAGCTGGTGCGGAATCAACCACTTTGGCTTTGACTACACCTCGTGCCCCGCGATCAAGAACATAGCGGCGCCGCTCGTTAGCACCGACGCTGCCAACAAGGCCTACGCAGACCTGCTAAGTGCTTCTGCGCTGAAGCTGCCAGTGTCTCTGCCCTCTGCCGGACAGACGGCCCTGGTCACGCTGGACAGCAGCGGCAACTCGGGCACGGGCGCTGCGACCTCGTTAACGCCGTACTCGTTCCCTGTATGGAGCAACGCCTCGTCTAACAGCGCAACGTGGTCATTGACAGCCTCGAGTTATGAAACCGCTTGGGGCGATATTTGGCAGCCGTGGAGAATGTTTGATAATAATGTTAGTAATCCGGCAGAGCAAAATATTTTACAACAGCAGCGGAGTCTACACTGCGTCACTCGTCACGGGTGCAGGCTACACGGTGCAGTCGACTAATGGGGTACAAGGAGAATGGTTCCAGCTGCGCCTCGTGGACGGGACTAGCATGCGACTGAAGGACTTTGACTGGTACCCTCGCCGGGATCCGACTGGTGATCCTACCTACCAGTTCTGTACCTGGCCCCGGCGGATAGCAGTGTTTGGCTCTAACGAAGCATCCGCTACCCCTGCCACTTGGACAGAGTTGTATCGTTCCGGCAGCGACATGCCTACTTGGCTAACCAGCGAGGTTTACAGAACCTTCACGCTCACCAGCCAGGGCTACTACAAAGTCTACCGCTTTGTCACAGAATCGCTCTATGTCAACGCGGGCGGAAATGGGTTTATACGCATTGCGGAGATCAAGCCCAGGTTTTGGACAGGGAAACAGGCATTCGCGATCGACGCTGATGGTTATATCGTGTTCGGCTCGACCCCTGAGTCGCACGCACACACGTCGCCACTGACGATCGGCACCTCCACGATCGCGAGCACCGGGGCGGTCGCGCTGAGTCTGCCTAGCGCGCTGCCGTCCAACACGTCCTTCGTTTCCTTGTCCAGCGGAGGGCAGCTAGCCGCCTCTTCTGTCAGAGTGCCTGCTAGCCTGCCCGGCTCGACGTCGCTGGTCACGCTGGACTCGGCGGGCCAGCTTGCGGCCAGCTCGTTGTTGCCAGCCCCCACGCCGGCCCAGACTGCCGTTCTGAGCCTGACTTCTGCGGGGCAGATGGTGACCCAGAGCACTTCCACCACGGTCGTGACTTCTGGCTCCGTGGCGCTGCCGACCTGGACTTCCATGTCGGCCTATACGCCTACCACGGACCCTAACTGGGTGCTCAGCCACACTTCCGCAGTTGTAGGCCAGGAGAGCTATAGAGTTTTCGACGGTGTCGCTGCCAATGGCTGGACTAGCCTCGGCAACTACAACTCGGACGGGAGTATCAACACGACCAACAACGCCGTTACCAACGTGGGCGGCAGCAACGTGTACGGCGAACACTTTACGCTCCAGCACCAGCGGCGCCGGTACAGAATCACGAGCATCGCGTTGACTAATACCTCTTCTCTCGGTAGCTCCACCAAAAGCTTCACGTTGGCGGGGTCGGACAATGGCAGTACCTGGACACTGGTCTGGTCCGGTAACTTCTCTGTTACCACGACGTTACAGACCCTGAACTCGAGCGCGCCCGCTTCGACCGCGTTCTATTACTACCACCTGTTCATTGTCACTTCGACAAATTCGAGTACCCAGGCCGCCGTGGGGACCTTTGCGCCCGTCGTTGAGTCCGAGGGCGTGTCGGCCACTGCCACGGGCCTCACGGGCGTGGATTCGATCGTGTGCGGCAAAAACACGCTGAAGTTGCCGACCGCGCTGCCCTCCGCCGGCACGGATCGTGTGCTCCAAATCAACGACCTCGGCGAGTTCGAGCTGGGCACCTGGGACCGAGGCCACTGGCTGACGAGCGACAGCGTCGTCTCTGTTAATAGCGGAACTGCCAGGAAGATCCCGGTCGATGGCGTAGTGAGGCTGGCGCCCGTGTACGGCAACATCACCGTAAGCCATGCCAACGGCTTCACGACCTGGCAGAACACGGCCGGTATGCCCAGAAAATGGCTGATCACTGCCTCGTTCAAGTTTATTACTTCGGCAGCGGCTACCAACAACCCGCCGACCAGTGGCGCCTATTACGATGTCTGGGTCGAAAGGAATTCGGTGAGACCCGCCTCAAGCACCGGCGTACAACAGACAGAAGGCAATTTTGAGGTAACAGGGGGCGCCCATGGGCTCTATGGCAACGGGCGGTACACTTCGCTAAGCCTATCGGGTATCATGGAAGTGGCAGCGAACGAGTATATTTGGTTCGAAGCTTACGGCGACACACAAGGCGCTGTCAGCTGGAAACTTGTTATTGGTGGGACGGCTGTTTATGAAAGGGGTAGAGTGACCATTACCGAGATTCCGGGCTGATTTTTTTTTCTTTCGAGTCTGTATTTTTTAATTAAAAAAGAAATGGACGCTTTGCGACAAGCACTAGCCGAGAACGAGAACGAGCTGGCCACGTGCCTAGCCCGCCGCCGGATCCTGGCCGTAGAGCGAGAGAAGTTACAGCTGCAGATCGCGCTCTGTGAAAAGGTCTGTGGTTGCAGGGAGACACGCCTGCAGATCAAGCAGTTGATCCAGCGAGAAGAGGAGGCGGAGGCGGCCGCCGAGTCTGCCGCCCACGCGGCCGTCGAGGCCGAAATGGCACTAGAAGAGACGGTCGTAGAGCTGCCTGACACCATCAATCGCTAGAAGTCCTGGTCTAGGCCCCATTGCGGCTCCTTGGCCGGCGCCCGCACGTACTCGCTCACTCTTTTCTCGACAAAGTTAGTCTTGCCTACCACACCTAGCTGCTCCATGAAGGGCAAGGGACACTTGGCCACCCCATACAGCTTTTCGCTCAGGCCCAAGTTCTGCAGCAGGCCGTCCGCCACGAACTCAACGTACCGTTCCATCAGCGTGGCGTTCAGGCCCAGCAAGGCCACCGGCAGCGACTCGCTGATGAACCTCCGCTCGACTTCGACGCAGCCAGCGACAATCTGGAAAATGCGCGACATCTGCAGCTTGTTTGACACGTGGTGCTTGTACAAGTGGCACGCGAACAGGCCGTGCTGCGTCTCGTCCCGCGCAATAAACTCGTTGCTGGTGCACAGGCCTTGCAGCAGGCCCGGGTGCTTTTGTTTCAGCCAAAAGATGGAGGCGAAAGAAGAGGCGAACTGGACAAGTTCCACACAAGCGAACGCCACCAGCCGCTCGGCAAACGAAGACCGGGCCGGGCTGAGCCACTGCAGCGCCCACTTGGCTTTTTGTGCGACGGTCGGGACCTGCGTGATCGCATTGAACAGCTTGTCTTTTTCTTGCTGGTCGCTGATGATCGTATCGATCAACAGGCTGTAGGTCCGCGAGTGTTCGGCCTCATTAAAGATCTGGTAAGAATAAAAAAGTCTCGCTTCACTGAACTGCACTTCGGCTAAAAAATTAGCGGCCAGGTTCTCTTGGATGATGCCGTCGCTCGAGGCGAAAAAGCCCAGCACCATCTTAATAAAATGCTGCTCGTCCGCACTCAATTTCTTGAAATCGGCCTGTTCCCGGCTCAAATCAAGCTCGTCTGCCGTCCAGAACGAGCGCAGGGAAGCTTCATAGAATGAATACAGGCCCGGACGCCTGATGGGAAAGAGACAAAACCGCGATTCTTCCGGCACGAGCAGTTTTTCTTCAGTGTCCATAATTCGTTCAGCTGCCGGTTGTCCAGCTTCAGCAAGGCCATTTACTCTCTTTTAATACTATAAAGGGAAAGAGGATATATTTTTTTCTTGTCTGTACAACAGAACAAAGAACATGTTGCAAAGACGCAAGACCGAACAACGGCTGATGCCCTCGTCGCCAGAGTCCATCACCGTAACCTCGCACGAGCTCGCACTCGAGCTCAAGCGGACATACAGCGACTTCAGCTGGCAGTCAGTGCCGCAGCTCATTGTTCACGGGGTCAAGTACCTTGCTCTCTATACTAATCATACTGGCGAGGAGAAGAAGCAGATCCTCATTTCCGTGCTCGTGGACTTGTGTCCCGACGACAACGTGGACAAGCTGATCCCGCCAGTGGTCGATGTCATCTGGGAACTCGTGAAGGCCGCCCTCGCTTCCAACTGCTGTGAGCTGTGTCCCAAGGTCTGCACGGTCATGTAGGCATCGGGATCAAGTGTCTGCCCAGCGTCACGGGCGTGCCCTGGTGAAGCCTGACCGGTTCGCCGCTCGTCACCATCTGTGCGCGCGCTTTGGCCAGCTTCTCGCGGTCCAGGCGGTGCGCCCACAGCACCGGGCCCGGTATAACCTGCTCGTTCGAGCGCACTTTCTCCAGGGCCATGGTAATCTTGACCAGCAGCACGTCCGCTGCTAATCTAAAGCGCCTCTTCTTGGCCATCTCGATTGAGAGCTCGTTCTTGACCATTTCAAAAAGGATCTCACAGGAGAAGTGGCGCTCTGCTTTTTGCCCAAAGTTGAAAAACGAGTTGGTCCCCGATATGATAGCTACCAAGATTAAACACGTGACGCTGACCCAATCGTAGCCCGTCCGGCCTGCTCCGCACGCCTTGAAGCCGAAATTTCCCACGATAATCGAACAGATCGCCGGCATGATAGTGGCCAACAAACCAAACAACAGAAAGCGGTTGTAATAGTAGTAGCCTGCCGAGTTGTTCAGCCTCGCGTGCAGGGCACACTCGTCCACCACGCTGGCAAAGTAGGACTCGTGCCTCGAAGACCACTTCTCTTCCTCTCGCTTGACGTCGCTGTCGTCAGAGTCGTGATTCTCGTTCGAATGCGACCGCATCGCCAGGATTTTATCCTCGTCCATCGTTCTTTTTAACTGCGGCCACAAGATTTAAAAAAAAATGTGTGATTGCTGGGCCGGCGGCCACTCTATCAGCAACCGGCTTTCGACAGCAGCATCTCCCAGTCCGCCCCATTCAAGTCCACCTTGTCCCTGGTGTCAGGGTTACACACCTGCAGGTGCAAGTACTTTGTCAGCGTCGGAAACACCACGTACTGGTCGTGCCGGTCCTGTGCCGACGACTGGTAGCCCCCGACGAGGCCAGGAAAGGAATGATCAGGCTGCCCGATTGCACTTTCGTGCCGCGCGAGACCGCGCCCGTCAGAGACACTTCCTCGTAGTTGCCGCCCGTCGAGTAGGCCAGGCTTGAGCATTCCTTGATCTTGATGCCTAGCGAAGTCGGCAGGCCTAGTGCCACGACTTGTGGCAAGACGGTGGCCTGGCCCGACGTCAGTGCAAAGAGCTCGTTCTGGGCCGAAGTCGGGAAGCCTAGCACGGCATGCGCACTGTCGTCGCCGCTTTTGCTGTAGATGTTGAACTCTGCTCCTCCAGACAGCGTGAACTGCAGCTTGAGCTTGGTGTCGAGATAAACCACTCCGATCGTCTGTCCTACTTGTACAAAGCCCTCGTTGATTAAAAGCGATTGTAGCGTGTCGGCCAAAGTCTCGCCCGTATAATTTTGCGACGGGATCGTGATGGTCACATCGCCCGTGGCCGTGGAGTTTAAGTAAAGCTTGTTGTTCTTGGAGTTGATGTTGTACGTAGCGTTCGGGATAGTGGCCCAAATTAACTTGTATTTCCCTTGGATCGCTTCCGACAGCGACAGCCGGAACTCGGCAGAATCGCCCGAGCCTTGCACCCGGTCGCGGTCTTTCGACCGGACCAGGATGTTCATCTCCGAAATGTTGCGCAGGCCGCTCATTTCGGGAATTAAAAAAAATTAAATGTTGTCTCACTAGTGTAGTGCAAGAGGAAAAAAAACGATGCTGACGCTCAGCGGCAACAAGCGCCTGCGCCTGGAGGATGTGGTCGAGACCAAGCCGCTGCCTAGCATGGTCACGGCCTTTGGCGAGTCTAAAGTATTGGCACAAAACCTCGTAGAGAGTTTCAATGTGCAAGGAGAGACTAAATGCCTCACAGAGTCAGATCACTTGAGTGACGCCTTTGGTCTTGCCTTCTGTGCGCTGGTCAGAGGGACCGCACGAGGGCCGGGCGGCCAGCAGGCAGTGCGTCGCTCTGAGCCTGTGCCGATCCCTGTTGGGGTGCAGACGCAGAAGAAGCAGGAGCAGGAACAGCCGCCTTGTGTTGGTTCCATTTCGAGCTGATGTACGCCATGCGTTCTTTATGAGCCATCGCCTTGACTTCGGGCGTGGCCATCTGCTCCTTGAAAAAGGTATTGTACGCGGACGGCGCGCGGGGCTTGCGCTCGGGCTTGGCCGGAGCAGCAGCGGCGGTAGCTTGTCCACAAGTCGTGCAGTTGGAAGACATCTTTAGTTTGCTCTTGTCCTTTGTTATAATAGGGCATCAAGAAGATTCTTTTTTTTCCTCTGATCAAAAACCTTAAACGTCTGGGACGGCCGGTGCCACCACTCTTTCGTCCGGACACCTCACTGGAAAGTACAGGATAATAACACACCCGGCCACCCCGATCACTAAGACGGCGATGATTGCCACCACGAACAGATCCATTTTCACTCACGCTCTTTAATTTAAATACATAAAGTCTAAGAATTTTTTTAACCGAGGCCACCTCCAGGCTACCATTGCTTTCGTGCAAGTACTTGAAGTACGCCGAATAGATCGTAATGTCATACAATCCGTCTATCACACCTCGTTTGCCCGAAGTGGCGGCGCTGACGACCATCTCTTCTTGGGCGTTGTAAGTAGCACGTGTCTGGCGCCTGCTGGAACTTCAGCTTCAGCTGGTGGACGTCGCCACGGGACCAGAGCACGGGCTGGTCGTTCAGGTCCGTGACGGACGCGGTGTACTCCATCGCCGCACTGACCTCCCAGTCGACCGTGTTGGTCGCGCCAACTCGTGTGTTACTAAACTTGATCTTGACCCCGCACGCGCGCAGCCAGCTCGAGCTAGCCAGCAAGGTGTTGAGGTTCGTTAGTGCGGCAGTGGCGGGCGACGTGTAGCGCCGGTCGGTAATTCTGGCGAAAGTGAGGTTAGAGTCGATGTCGAGGACGGCCACCGTCACGCCCTTGAAGTCCACGGTCAGGCGGTTGGTGTCGTTCAGGGCAAACGCTGCGGTGTTGGCGTACCAAGCCCCGTACTTGTACGTGACGGTCGCGGCGCGCGGCGCGGGGCCGGCGTTGATCACCAGGCGCTCGCGGTTGCCGACAAAGGTCTTGTAGCCGTCCATGACTCCGTCTAACATGGCCTTGGGGTCGTTGCTGAACGGGATCATGTACACGCCGTTGGACTTCAGGTAGGAGCTGCGCACTACTGGCCCATCGTCTCCTCACGGAAAAGCGCTCGTCGATCGGGGTGCCTTCGCCCATCTGCGATCTACCGTGCACGTCTTCCAAGTCAATTGTCGTCGCGTCGCCCAACATGTCGTAGGTCATCAAGCGCCCCGTGTTGTCGTACGTGTACTGCGGGTAGTAGGTCGTGGCGTCTCCGTACGCGGTCTGGTCGCCTGATTTGCGGATGAAGACAAACAGCCCACCGCAGTGGTGCGAGAATTGGTCCAAGTCAATCGCCAACCGATCGGAGGGCTTGATGCGCTGGGCATAGGCCGTGTACTGCACAAAGTCGATGTACTTCTGCTCGGCGACCTTGCCCTGCTTTAGCGGGCTCCTGCCCAGGCGCATCCCGTTCGGCAGCTGCGTGCAGCCCGTGATGAAGCGGATCTCGCTCAAGCTGGCAGTGCAAGGCACGGCGGGCGCGGACTGGCCGTTGACTGCCGACTGGGCCGCCACGAAGATCGAACCGCGCGGATAGAACCTAATTTCGAGGTCGCCACGCAGCGTGCTCAGGTCCAGGTCCATGCCGTTAAGCCAAGTGTGCAGCAGGGGCAAGAAGAAGTACTGCTCGTCGTTGTTCTCCCACTGGCGGCCGCTGATCTTGCCTGTCTTGGGGTCCATGTTGACCATGTCGGCGATCTGGTCGATGGCCTCTTGCGGCAGCGTATTGAGTATCAAGTGCATCATGTCGCCGTGATAGCGCGCGATTTCAGTGCCCGTCAGGCGGTCGATGTACTCAATTCTTTCGAACCATTGAGTGGTAGGCAAAACACGCGAGTCGGTCGGCTGGCTGCCGCTGGTCGTGAACGTGATCTTGAAACGCAGCGTCGCGTCATGGATCGCGCCAGACTGGTTGTTCTCGAGGATAAAGCTAAAAAAAGCGGTGTTGCTCAGCGCCGAGGTCGCGGCGGCGGGCGCCATCACGGTTTGAGTCCAGCAAGGACGAGCATTGATCGCGCGGGCGTGCTCGGGATCAATCAAGATCTCCTGGCCGTTAAGCGCCCTCTTCCCGGTGGCGATTTTCTGCTGCTTGCTAGCAGGGGGCACGACGACGGTGGCGGAAGACATCTTCGTTGCAGTATACAATATTAAGCACAAAGAAGATTTTTTTTTCAGGATCATCACGGCCCCGATCGCCGCGGCACCGACCGCCAAGGGCAGCGCCATGGACTTGAGGCCGCCCTCGGCGTTGTCGCCTAGCTGCTTGGTGGTGTCCATCGCTTCTTTCGGGATGTCAGTCACCTTGTCGATCTGCTTGCCGAAGAAGCCAGTGACTGACTTGAGGGTGCTGCCAAACTGCCGCAGCCCTTCACGGGCCCGCTCCCTCCCTCTGCCTTTCTGCGCCCTATGCGCTGTTCGGTGGCGGCGCGGGCGTCCTTGCGGGCGGCCTTCTTGGCCGTGTGCCGCTCATGCCTTTCTCGTGTGCGCTTGCCCATCTTTCTTAATTAAACTTGATAAGTCACGAAAATTAAATTTTTCGTTTTTTATTTAAAAGACAATGACTTGGCAGATGCGTTCCATGACTTGCGCAATTTGTCCCAGGAACTGAGCGTCCTTGGCCAGACTTTGCTTGGCCAGAAATCTTTGCTGCAGTTGTTGCAGGGCGGGAGTCGGAGCACGAGTCTTGGCGGCCAGCTCAAACCAGATGCCAGCTTCGCTCTGGACGTACGCGGCGAGCTTGCCGTCCTTGTAGGCAGGCAAAAAGAACTTTTCAACGGTCGCAACTTGTTGCTCAAGACCTAAGTTCCACTGCATCCGCAGGTCCTTGCTCTCGCCGAGGGACAGCAGCCCCCAGTTGTCCAGCACAGTCTCCAGGTCCGCAAAGAGCTTCTGCAGCGCTTGGCGCTTGGTAAGGCCGCCGGAGGAGGTCATCGAGCGTCACGTAGTGTGTGGGCAGCGGCTTGTCGAGGTCACACGAGATCGTTGGATGACGCAAGAACCGTTTGCAACAGGCGCGCACACAGCCGACCACGATGATAGCGATGGTAACGATCAAAGCCCAGGCCAACAGAGCTTCTTCCTCCACTGGCATTGTTCACTTTAGACTAGCTACACAAGATTCTTTTTTTAGAAGCGGTAGTGTCCTTGGCCCGCGGGGTTCAGGTAGCCTTCATAGAAGTACTGACTAAAGACTTCCGAAAGTGCGCCAATCAAAAACAGCTGCTTGGCGGCGTCGCTGTCTCCTACCATCCCAAGCTGACCGCGGCCCATGAGCCTGGGCAGCATGGCAAAAAGCAGGCCTCCACCGGCCACGTGCACGGCCAAGCTAGGATAAGAGGCCAACCGCCCTTCCTTGGTGCGGTTAAGGACCCTACTTTGAATAAGGTCAATAGCAGTGGCAGTCACAAAGGCCACGACAGCCAGGCCGGTGCTCTTGCTGACCATGACACCACTCAGGCCGGGCACGGCCGAGAGGTTGAAGACGGCAGGGCCCTGGATGACGACCGGGGCGGCCACATAGGCAAAAGCGGCCGCCGCGCCTGACCGGGCAAAGTTTTCAAGCGAAAACAGATCGCTCACCACTTCGGACATTCCTTTTCGGAGAGATGTTTAATGGGCGCACAACAAAATAAAATTTTTTTATTGTTTAACTACTCTTCTTCTTTTCTTCTTCGGGCGCGGGTGCGTCCAGATTTGTAGCTTGGCTAGCTGCTGGTTGTGCCGCTAACATAGTGTTCTTGGCATGAGTGATGGCGGCCGTTTGCGCCGTCAGCAGGGCTAGTTCAGTCATAGGGTCCAGGCGCTGCAGCCCGATGCCCGCGCGCAGCTTGGCCCGCTCGAGCAAGAAGCGCCACCTGTCATTGGCAAAGCAGGCCTCGGTCGTGCCCGAGATTTGGTAACGCGAGCGGTTCGCTACCAAGTTTTCGAGGCACACGAGCCCTTGCTTGAGCACAGTGTCCGCTAGCTCACCAGACAGCTCGCCTTCCAGCACTTCCTCGACTTCGTCCAACAGCAGCGGCAGCTTCTGTCTCGGCAGCTTGCGCAGGGATTTCGGGTCGCAGTTGATGTGCGCTTTTTTGAGCTTGGGGCCAATCAGGGCACTGCGGCCATAGGCGCACAAGAGCCGGTAGTTGGGGTCATCGCGCAGCACGGGGTCTTCGGTTGCTCGCTGCGACGACGGCGCGCCAGACGCCGTGCCAGACTCGCTTGAGAAGGGCCTGCCGTCCTGCGCCGCTTGGCCGGAGGAGGGGGGAGAGGTCCAACAACGGGCGGCTGTTCGATCTTTGTCTCGAGCGGCGGCTCTAAGTTGGCGAAAGGGTCTGTCATGGTGATCGCTCTTTTAATCTAACAATGCCCCCAAGATTCTTTTTTAAGCTACTCAAAGATGTTGGCATTGCCAGCCTTGTGGATGGTGTTCCAGCCTCGCACGGAGCCGTTCTCGCGATCGAGAGAAGACACCGTGGGGATCCGCGCTCACTGTTCGTCTCTGATCTTGGCCGCTTGGTACTGCTCCACGAAACCTGCCACTTGCATGCAGCCCTCCCAGGAATTTCCATAGGTTCGACGCAACTCTACGAGCCACGGTAGCATGTTGGTGTTGTTTGCGTCCCATGCCTCTGACGTTGCGGTTGCGCAGCAGTTGCTCTTGCAGAAAGCCTCTCCGTACACGCCAGTGATCTCCGCGGGTGTGCCGACGAGCAGGACCGCTCCCTGAGCAGGAATACGAGTATGAGTAGGAGTAAAATTGGGAGTAGATTGACCTTGTACCAAGGGGCCAGTGAGTTCTGTGACAGGCGCTGAGCCACTTTCTTCATCTGGCTGATAACAGGGAATTTGGCGTCATCAAGACCCGTGCCCGCGGCGGACAGGGCCGAGTAGATGATCGAGCTGGTAGCGAGCGAGTCGGTTTGAATTATCGGACGAGTTTCCGTGCCATGCTCGACTTGGTTGGCCTGGGCGGCGGCCGCCTTTTCTTCGCCTGTGTTGACTAGCGGCACGGTAGGGCCCCGGTTGCTCATGGTCGTGTATAACAATCACCCGACAAAATTTTTTTTTAATTATTTGCCGCCGCCAAGCAGCTGCTGCTCGCAGCGGGCGGCTTGTTCGGGCGTCACTTCCAACAAGATGGTGGCATCGGCAATGGCCGGCTGCTTAAACACTTTTTCGATGGGCGCTTCGGCCACGGTAGTCTGCAGGACCTCGATGGCCCTTTTTTCAGCGTCCTCTTGCTGTCGGCGTTTCTGTCCCGCGACTCGCGCCTGTGTTTCGTTGACTTTGCCCAAGGCCAGGGCCAGGGTCGGGTCAAAAAAAGCCAGGTGTTGCATTTTCTCTCTTTGCTTTTGCATTCCGTCAGTTTTTTTTTTCTTTTCAGTGAGTGCCCTTGAACGCGTGCACGATCTGGTCCGCGTCGAGGACGGCCTTGAGATTGCTCAATGCCGCCAGCATTTCTTCGCTGTCTTTTTGTTTGATAGCCAACTCGAGTCTCTTGGCCCTCTGTTGCTGGAACTCCGTGAGGTTGTCAGGCAAGGCGCGCAAGATCCACTGTGCCGCGTCCGTAGCAGTGGCATTTGGGCCGACAAGCTGACTGATATTGCCGTACTTGAACTCCTGTGCCACTTCGGCTTTAGCCTCTGGTGACCACTCGATCTGTGGCACATGGCCCGTGTCGCTAGCTATGGCGTGTGACAGGAGGCCTTGCACCGTACCCGTTGTCACGGTTCCTGCTGTCAGCAGAAGCTTGCCCGTGCCGAGTGCTAGGCCACCTACGCCCTCTACGAGTTTCATTCCTGCACCCCGAGTATTTTGCCTCCTTTGCCTGCTACGCTGCCCACGCCTATCGCCAAGTTGCCTACACCACCCCCCAAGCCCGGCACAGCGCTGTTGGCTGCGCTACCGATTGTAGTGCCGACCACGTCGGCAGAGCCACCAACAAGAGCACCGATCAAGCTGCCGACCCCTCCACCGACAGCCGCGATCGTGCCCAGTGCATTGGTGACCTTGTTGGCGCCGAGCGCCTTTCCGACCTTGATAGTCAGGACCTGTTGCTTGTGTTTGGCCAGCTCTTTCTGTTTTTGTGCCAATTGTTGTTTGGACATTATCCCTTTTTGTTCCGCCTCTGCGAACTTGCTCTCGGCCGCGTCAATCTGGGCAAGCATCGCACTCTTGGCCTCCTGTAGCTTGGCGGCGTTGGCCTTCGTAGCTACTTTACTCTTGAGCTCGCTCATTTCCTTAGCGTCCTGTGCTGCCTTTGCCGTCAATTTGTCCAGATTTTCAATTTCCTCCTTGGCCTTTTCTCTTTGGACCTTGGCCTCTGCCTCTTGCTTGGCGGCTTGGGTAGTGGTTTCCAACAAGTCTCCCTCAGTGTCTAGCTTCTCCTTGGTGGACTCGTTGAGCTTTTTCTTGGCTTCTACTTTCTTGGCCTCCGCTTCGGCTTACTTCTTTTGTTGGTCTGCCTGCTTGAGAAAGGCGGCGGCCTCTGCGTCTAACTTAGCCACTTCATATTCATGCTTTTCGTCTTCGTACAGCTCCGTGGCCTGGTGCATCGCCACTGCCACGTCGATTGCGTCGGGGCTGGAGTCGTTGAGTGCTACTTGCAGCCGGGAGAGAGCAAGGTTTAGCGCCGGGCTAGGAACCAGGACGCCGGCCGTGGGCTCGAGCAGTTTGTCTTTCCATTTGGTAAACGGGTCCGATCCGCCCAGCAGGTTTGCAAAAAATGAGCCGATGTGTGTGTCCTTGGTAGCCTGAAGGAGAGCAGCCGCGTCGGTCCTGGTTTGTGGCGTAACGTACGGCGGCATGCTCTTGTGCGGCTTTGTTGTGGCCGTTGCGGGCTTTTTGGCAGGAGGGGGCGGCTCGTCTTCTTCCTCGCCCTCTTCCACCAGGCCGTCCTCGCTCTCTTTTAGTTCTTCTTTCTTCGGCTCTTTGTCCTCTTCCTTCATCTCCGCTGCCTTTGGAGGCTCCTTGTCCTCCTCCTTGGTCTCCGGCTCTTCGTCCTCCTTCGTCTTCTCGGGTTCCGCATCATGCTCTTCCTCCTCGGCCGCGCCTGATTCATCCTCCTCCTCTTCCATCTTTTCTGGCCCCTTCGCCTTCGGCCCTTCTTCCTTCTCCTCGGTCTTCTCCTTGTCGTGTTCTGTGGTCTTCGGCCCCTCCTCCTTCTCCTTCGCTTCTGTGGCCTTCGGTTCCTCCTCCTTCTTTTTCTGTTCTACAGCCGTCGGCCCCTTCTCTTCTTCTGTCTTTGCGGGCACTGCCATTGCAGGCGCAGCCTCCGCTGGCTCCAGCAGCTGCATGGCCGCGCCGAGATTAGGATTTGCGTAGTGCATAAGGCTGCGGGCCTTGGCAGAGACGGCCACGGGGCCCTGGTTTTCCGGCCGCTTGAGTCTCGGCATAGGCGACTCGTCCAGCCAGGCCGGCCTCTTTCGAGAACTGGCTACTACCGGACGAGTGCTGGCCCATGGACAGTTTGGAGCAAACATCAATATTTGTTTAATGATGGTGACAGGAAAAAAATAATCACTTGAGCCCTTCGTCTATTATCTTCTTCCTGGCTACCAGCCTGGCCTTTTTCTTTCTTATGGCTTCCGTCTCGCCTGACTTGCCATGAAGGTCTTCCTCTTTCGCGATCTGCGCAGTGAGTTCGACTATCGCTTCGCCCAGCTTGTGGGACCAGGCCCTCAGTTTTTCTTCTTGTTCGGGAGTCTTGTTCGCTTGGTACGCTGCTACTTTGTGTATAGCTTCCTGTTTCTTCAGGTCGGGTTTCTTGAGCGTGGCACCCTTCTTGAGCTGGTCCATCACCGTGGGCTTCTCGGCTTTTTCTTTCTCTTCGGCTGCCTTTTTAGCGGCCGCGTGTGTCGCCGTGTCGACTTTCTTGAGCTTACCGCCCGCCTTGACGGCTTGATTGATCGCATCTTGTGGGTCTGTCGGCGCCGTCTTTTTCGCTGTTTGGTCGACTTTCTTGAGCGTTTTGCCGGCCTTGATGGACTGCATCAGCGCCTCTGTTGGGTCCGAAGTCGCCTCGATGATCTTTTTCCTCCACTCCTTGAACGCCTCTCTAAACTGCTTGGAATACTCCTCTTTTGTTATAACCCCGTCATCTCGTTTTTGGCACAGCTCTTTGTACTTCGCGTACATCTCGCTTGTCGCCTTTTCCTTTTTCAGATCCTTGATTGGACGGCCAGACATTTTGGACGCTACCTCCCATAGCTTTTGTTCCGAGTCAATGGAGTCCAGCGCCGATGCGCCAGCGGCGGCTTTCGTGTCTGCCTTCGCGTCCATGTCGGCCTGTAGCGGCGGGGCGGCGGGGATGGATGCACCCGTGCCGGTCGTCGACAGCGGCGGGGCGATGGGAATTGGCGAGCCCGTGCCGGTCGTCGACAGCGGCGGAGCAGTGGGAATTGACGAGCCCGTGCCGGCAGCAGCGGCTGCAGGCGCGGCTGCTGCTGGCGCGACTGCATCCAGCACGGCCGAGAGCTGTGGGTTGGCATATTTCATGATTTCCCTGGTCTTGGCCGCCATCTCGACCGATCCGCCGCCCACAAAGCCAGTGCGCTGCTTCTTGAAGGAAACAGGCGCATCGCTGGTAAAAGCACGGCCGGCGTGCCTCTTGCGCCAGGGCTTCATTTTTGGGTCGGATCTTTTTTTATCAAACTGTCTGGCGGCGAAAATAAAAAAAACCTGCTACTTCTTCTTACTGACAACGGGTTTCTTCTTGGCCTGCTTCTTCTTGGCCTTGTTGAGCGCTGCCTTTACCACGGCCTTCGCCGGTTCGGCTTGGTCGACTAGCAAGCGCGTCCTGTCACTCAAGACTAGCGGCATATCTTTTTTTTTAATATTCGGCGAGAAGTTTAAAAAAAAAATGATGCAGCAGCAGCAGCAACCGGAAGGCCCGGTCGAACGGCTGCCGGAGCCGGACCAGCAGCTGGGCGAGAAGACAATCGAGGAGAAGATACTTGACTATGTAGACAAACAGAAAGACAAGGGCAAGAAGAAGAAGAAGAAGCAGCAACCAGCAGAGCAGCTGCAGCCGACCGAGTTCAAGCGGAACATCGAAGTCTTCTACCCGCGCGAAAAGGGAGCGGGGCAGCTCTTTGTTCTCGTCGGCAAATCGGAACGAGGCAAGACCCATTTCCTGAAATGGCTCCTGTACAGCCTGTGCGCACGCAAAAAAGACCCTTTCCAGTACGGCCTGATCATGGTTCGCACGAAGTTTAAGAACAGCTTTTCGTTCCATTTTGCGAGCGAGCAGCACTGCAAGATCTACGAAGGGTTCAGGATGGACATCTTGCAGAACTACGTGGAAAACCTCAAGAAGCGCTATCTCGAGAACAAATACCTCGAGCCGAGCTTCATCGTGTTTGATGATTTAGTTGGTATAATAGATAGTACAGATCGATGGATGCAGAACTTTTTTGGTACATACCGCCATTATAATATAACAATATTTATTGCGGTACAATATTTGACGGGCCGCAACTCGGTGAGTCCCATTATGCGCGAACAGACGTCACATTGCATCATGTTTAACTCAAAAGTGCAGCGGACCCTTACCAACTTATGGGAGAATTTCGGCAACTTTTCCCGAAAAAGGAGTTCTTGGCTCACTTTGCCCAATGCACGGATGAGCGCATTGTTACGTGGGGACGCGGCACGCGGCGATGGTGTATCACGAGCATATCGACCGGCTCGAGTACAACTACAAGAGCTTTCTCGCTCCACCGAGCCTACCCGACGGCGAGGTGATCTTGCGCGGTCCAGACCCGCCCAAGCCGCCGACCCGTGCGGACATCCAGAAGCAGGAGCGCCTCAAACAGCTGGCGTACCGCGCGCCGAGCTGGCTGCCTTCTTCGCTCAAGGGCATGTCGCGCCAAGAGCGTGAAATGATGCAGCGCATGTTATTTTACGGCGACCGCGCGAGACAGCGCCTCAAAAAGGACGGGAAGACCATGGCCCAACGAGACAAGGAGATCCTCCAGAAGCTGGACCAGCAAACCCGAGACGCCGAGAAGTTGGCGGCAGAGCGGTTCGCGCAACAGAACCAGCTGCAGCCTGCGCCGTTCAAGCCGAATTTTATGTACACCAACGCAGGCACAACGATCAAGCCGCTCCCGCCCGTCATAGGCAACGGCCCGCTCGCGCCTGCCACTGGCGGCAGCGGGCCGCCCGCCGACGGTTACGACAGCTCTTAAAGAAAAAAAACAAAAGTTCTGGCCCGTATACGTATATCAGAAGCCAAAAAATGTTACTGGCCGCGTTACCAACTGATCTCCTGGTAGAAGTGCTGTCTTACCTCCGAGTCGGAGAGGTCGCGCACACGATCCGTTACCTTAAAACGCACACGGACCGGTTTGCGCGCGGCCGGTGGAAACGGCGCAAAGTACAGAACGGAGAGCTGGCCGGTTTGCACAAGTTCCTGAACACTACCTTCAACTTCAACGCCAAGTCGCTGCCGCGCCTCATCAGCGACGTGGTGCGCAAGAGCGCGCACATCTGCTTCGACTGCTGCCAGAGAAGGACCATCGAAGGCTACTGCAACTACTGCTTTGTGTATCACAACCGCCACCGTCTGATCACGCCCTTTGCCGCCTGTCGACGCATGGGGCGGACGTCCTTCCCTGTGCCCAAGACCACCCGCGAACCAGTCATAGCCGTGGCCTATATACCGGCTTACCGCTTCCGGCAAGCATACGAGGACGCGGGCTGGCCGGTGGTGGAAGCTGGCAAGTGGACAACTTACCTGTGGCTGGCAGGAGCCGAGGAGACAGCGGCCCGTTTTTTGCCTCGTTTCAACAAGGCGCTGTACATTACGGATTTTTAAATCTTCGTCTACCAATCTTTTTAATTAAAAAAGCGAAATGCTCTGGGAAGCTGCCAAGTTCATTTTCTTCTTGCCTGTCCTGTTCTTCGTAAGTCAGAATAGGGGTCAGGAGCTCGAAAGGAGGCATTGTCTCTTCTTCGGTAACGGCAACTGCACCAACTGTCTCGTCCAGTCCAGGCTGGAACGCGCTTGTTGTGTCTGGAGCGAGCTGTCCAAGAACTGCAAATCCGTCGCGGACGCCTCCAGATCGCTCACGACAGCGGCGACGCTTGGTACAAGGGGCTGGTCACTGACCCTAGGCGGTGCCCGCCGTGAGCGGGCGCCCCAGTCAGTCGCGAACTGGCCCATGACCTCGACTGCTATTTCGGGCGCGCAGACCCACGTGCCACAGCGCTGGCCGCGCTGTTTCGGAAATTTGAATTTCGAAATGTGACCGTTGGTTACGCGATAGGGGTGTAGTTCAAGGTGCCTGCGAATTCGTTCCGCGCAACGGCTAGGAGTCAAAAAAGGAAACGTTTTCCCTGCAAAATCAATCAGCGAAATTTTCCCGTCAGGTGCCACTCGGCACGGTTTGTCGCGGCTCATCGTAATTAGCGGCACGGCCAAAAAAAATTGCAAGGGATTCGACCTTGCTTGCTTTTCACTTTCGACTTTCAATAAAAGTCGAATTATGAGCTTTTAATTCTTGAAACTCTTAGCACAATTGCATAAACCGCGTGATCCGAGCGGCTGGTGTAGGATCAGCCGTATCAAGGGCCGCAGCGGCATGACTAGCGAAGCGGTAGGAAGCCTTCACGGAAAAAATGGAATCGAGAGTTCCGCGCCAAAAGCTGGGCCGGCGCAGTTCGTTGGCAGTGTGTTGCAAATGCGCCGCAAAAAATTCTACGGCTTGTCGGCGTAACCGTTCGGCTCTGGTCTCGCGGGGCAGCTGTTTAAGCGTGGGCGGGATGACGTATTTCAGGTCGCCCAGGACCCGTGCGTAGTCCGAGGCCAGCCTTTCGCCCTGTTGCACAATGGCTTGCACAATCTTCACCAAGTCCGGCTCGTGCAGGGACGGCGCCGCCTTGCTCATCACTTTCACCTTGTCGTAGAACATCTGCGTCTTGAGATTGCTGAGTCCTTCGTCCTTGTTTTCGTACTCGAGCGTGTGGCCTAAAACCCGGCTAAAAAACACCGGCCGGGCCACGAGCGAATGGTTTCCGTAGAGCTCCCAGGCCACATTGGCGTAGATGGCACGCAACAGGTGAGGGCGGGAAATGCGGAATTCGCTCTTGGAGCGCTCTTGGTAGAGGTGTGTCAGGTCTTCGAACGTATTCTTAAAGCCGCCACCTTTCAGGGCCGCGCCCACTTCGCTGTTGGGCATCACTTGGCTGGGCCTGTCGATGTTCTTCTTGTGGCCCGCAACCACCAGACTCTGCATCCACGGCAGCGTGCTGACCTTCATCTTCTTCGTCGGTGGCATGGCAAGGGGCTGTTCATCCTCTTCCGCCAGGATCTCTGCCGGTGCGAGGTCCAGCTCAGGTAATCGGACTTGGGCCTGTCGCCTTTCAGCAGCATGCTAGCGCCGGCGCCATCTTGGCCCGGTAATTAAAATGGTTCTCCGTGCCAAAGATCAGGTGGCGCCAGATCCTCAGCACACCGGTCGACGAGGCCGTAGGCAGAGCGATGGGCTTGCCGACATAGATAGAGTCTTGGTAATCACTTTGGTCGTCCGGGTCTTTGAGGGGGTCTGCGCCTTTTTTTGCCGCCCTAAGACAAATCAGACATGTTCAGACGGGTAGGTAGATTAGGTATATTACCTGTGCTGCAAGACATGCTTTTGGCGGCCAATCTCCGTAAACATCATATACTGGTCGTCCTCCACCGGGCCAAATTCGCTAAAGCGCCACAACTCAGACATTCTGTACCCGAGGATAGACAGCAACAGAAAGGACTGCAGGGCCCACAGCGGGTGTCTCTCGCTGGGCGCAAAGGGGCCGTCGTTGGCGCGCTTGGCTTCCGGGTCCTCGAAGCAATCTGCCTCCGCGAGCATGGCTCGGTAGAGCTCGTCCAAGAACGCGCACCAGGGGTCCAAGTAGAGCACGTGCCTCTTCTTGAGGTTCTTCATAAACTTCTTGCCGGTCTGCTGAACTCCTTCCGAACTCGCGTCCCTGTCACGAAAAAGCGTCCCTTCCGTGAACCACTTGACCACGAAGTCCTCGCCCCAGACACAGCGCGAGGGCTGTTCCTTGCCCTTCTGGCTCTGTCGCTGGGTGGCTAGGATCAACCAGTTGCTCCGGAAAAGGCCGTAATCTTGTCCTCTCGCGGAGAGGTTGGGCTTGGTAGCATCGACCAGGTCATTCACGAAACTCACAAACTGGTCCACGTCTTTGCGAAGCCGCAGAAATGTCATGCAATAAGCAAGCAGACACTTGGTGAACGGCCCGGCGCCGAGATTTGGTAACCCCAGCTTCACCCAGCCGTCCTCGTCACCGAAGAGGAGCTTGCGAAGGGTCGTGTTTTTGCCCTTGGCCAGGTCGGCGGAGCTGCTAGGGAACAGCAGGCCGCCCCCTGGCTTCTCTACAATGACAAAGTCCACTTTGCCCGCGTGATGGCACGAAACCAGATTTTCCTTGTCCAGCCCGCTGTCCTTGAACCGTTTGTACGCGTACAGGACGTCGTCCAGCTCCCCATCTTCTTTCACCATGAATTCGCTCCAGTGGCCCTTGCGCGACTTGATGACCTGGGCCAGAACAGGCGAGGCGGCGTGACGGGCGGGGTCGACCCCGAGCGAGTACAGGTGCGCCCTGTCCAGCACCTCGTCCCGGTAAGAACGGAGGAGATCCAGCGCGGCCACAAAGTTGTCTCGTAGGTCCGCCCACTCCTGCGGGCTCATTTTCGTCTTGAGCGGCAGGCGTTCCCAGACCGGCACCGGCTTCTGGCCGTCACGGATTTCTTGTAGTGTGGTGTTGTTAAAGGCGTCAACCACCTGCTGGGGCGGGGCATCGCTCATGGTTACCACTTTGAGGTGGCTGGGCTCCGCGCCAAGCCGGCCACTCGCGACCCATTTCACCATGGTCTTCTTCCTCTTTAATGACTATATGATACAAGATTTGTTTTTTCAGCAATAGCCACAACGCCCGCGGCCGGCGTCTTTTACTTTTTTTTCTTTTTCTTTTTCTTTTTCTTCTTCTTGGCGTGCGGGCCAGACAAAAGATGACTCGCGTGCGGGCGCGCGAGGCCGCTTCCGTTCAGTGAACCAGTTAAGGGGATGAAATCCCAGCCTTGTTCTTCGCACACCAGAGCGAACATGGCGTTGGCGCGGTGGCGGCTCTCTAACTGCTTCAGCTCCGGCACTTGCAAAGCTAGCTCTTCTTCGCCCAGCAGCAGCAGGAAAGCCCTTAGCAACGTCTGATAAGCTCACGAAACACCTTCTCTCCCACCCATACCGCTCCCTCAGCTTCTTCAGCACTTTGGGCCAGCAGGCGTCGACTTTTTTGAAGAGGCGTTGCAACTCCTCTAGCGTCTCTTGGCTCGGTTCCCGCCGGCTCCGGCCGCAGCCGAGCAGGTGGCACAGCTGGCTGGCCTTGTCGATAGTTAAAGGGCCTAGCTTCTCTCTGCGCCAGATGTACGCGAGGCGAGCGGGCGTCGGGCTCTGTGCCCGCCACTTGTGGACCAGGCGCCTCGCCTGTGCTAACAAGGCCGGGCTGACACACGACGCAGACTGATTCACACCTCGCAGGTTGAATGTCTCGCGCGTGATCTGTTAACACACGACACAGACTGGTTTCGGTCCACTGCAAATCGGATGACGTACCTGTCTGAACCTGCTCAGTCTCGTGTAGCCGACATGTCTGGGAGGGACCGATTGCTCTCGGGGCATCTGGCCGTTGACTAGCCAGCATTGCGACGTGTACAGCTCGTGCTCTGTCTTGACCAGGCCGCACTTGGAGCAGTACGTACCGGTTGTTGCTAAGCTGAATGTCCAGACATGTTCACAGGACATGTACAAAAATGACGGCCGGCTAGCGAGAAAGAAATGCAACAGATCTTGAACCGCGAGCGTTTAAGATTCGAGATTTGAAACACGAGGGAAAAGGAGGAGTTGCCAGTGACACACACACACACAAAAGATGGAGGGCACAGAAGTTTACAAGGGCAAATTTCTGCACTGTTCCTACGGCTGCGCGCGGGATAACGGCAAGTGGTATGGCTTGCCGATAGCCCACGCAGACGAAGAGCTATTCGTCTGGGGTCATTTTTGTAGTATCGGTTGTGCAGCGGCCTTCGCGGAATATGGGATTGCCGAGACGATCCGTTCACGATCAATGGACCTCTTGCACTCGTTTCTAAGAGTCAATCTGCACAAGCAGCTAGTTGAACCGGCGCCGCCGCGCCATGAGCTTGTGGATTATGGAGGACCTCTGGACATCTCGGCTTTCAGGGCCGTGGGCCGGGTAGTCAATTGGTACGTGCCGGTGCACAGAAAGGAAACGCAAAAGACGTTTATTAGTAAGCTCGCTGGTAAAAAGTACATGCTGAGAAGGCTTAAGCGCCTGCCTGGGATTCGTCTCTCTTCCGCTTCGTGTTCTTCTTCTTCCTCTTGACCACCTTGCGCTTTTCTTCCTCCTCGGCGGCGCCGTCGGTGGTCAGGGCGAGGGGCGCCAGCGCAGGCAGAGGAGGCGGCGGTCCCTCGGAGTCTGCCAGAAGAGCATACTTGAGCCATGGACCGCCTTCCCGTTTGAAGACGAGGTGCAGCACATTCGGCGCAGCGCCGACCAAGACTCGACCAGTCTTTTTCTCCTGAAATGCGCAACTTTTAAGTACTTTCTTCAGCGTTTCAAGTGAGTAGACACAGTCGCCGGCCTCGGTAGGTGTCTTCGACAGGTCCGAGCGCAAGAGCGACTCCTTGTCCTCTGCCAGCAGAGCGATGCCGCCAAGGCTGGTGCGTGCCAGCCGACTCGCGTCCACTGCCCTCAGCGAGGACTCGGTACAGAGCCTGTCCCCTTCCACGAACAGACGGCAATGCGAATTGCTCTTGGAATGATGGCGCACCACGGCATTAAGGGCAGGGCCGCTAACTTCAACTAGACGGTCGACATCAGTCCACTCGGTCAAGGGCAGGAACGCCGCTTCTTGGGACACGAGCAGCGATGTCAGATCGCTGTAGTGCCGAAACGTTTTGTTGTCGTTCCAAAATTTGACACAAAGTCTGTTGTCGAGCGCGACGGACAGCTCGAGTGTCATGCCCTCGCGAAACGTGCTCAGCCAGCACTGAATTTCTTTCAAATCGAGCGAAAATACGCATTTAGACGAGTTGCCACTGAGCGAGACATAGTCGCCGTTTGCAGCGCCCAGAAAGGGCACCACAAACTGGGCAACCAGCCCGTCGGCCGCACTGCACAGGACGAGCTTGTCGACCGTGGCTTCGACACGAGCCTCCAGCAGAAGCGGGCTCAGTGAGTCCAGCGCCCGACGGAAAGCTGTGCAGCTAGAATGCGACCTCCACAGAAAGCGGTAGCTCATTTTTTGACTGAGTAAGCGTCGCGTTTATTTCCGTTTCCTGTTTTTTCGGGTTTCCAACGGCTACCATTTAAAGTTTGAGATTTAAAAGAAGTCGCGTGTATATCCCCTTTAAAGAGAGAGAGAGAGATCCAGGTCAGAATTCAACCAATGTCCCTCGTCTTAGAAAACAACCAGGTCAGGGCCTTTGACCCGGCCGCCGACCCGAAAAAGCTCCGCCTGTCGGACGTGCCCAGAACTGCGTATGGGAGCATATTTTCAAATTTGTGCTACGGCGAAAGGTCACTAACGCTGGTCTGCCAGCCTTCAGTCTCGCGTGGGACCCCTCGACGTACGACCAGCAAGCTAAATCGCCCAAGACGACCATTGACCTCGACTTCAGAGACGCGCAACAGTATGGCGAGGTGCTGCAGGCGTTTAAGGTGCTGCGTTCAATCGACGAAAAGGTTGCCGACCTCGTGGTGGAACAGCGCGACAAAATTGTTCCTACGATGAAGAGGGCGGGCCCGATGGCAAAGAGCGACGAGCAGGTCAAATGCTGCTACCAGCCCTGTACGCGCCTGCGCACTTCGCAAAAGTCGGACCGCGCCTGGGCCCCTCGTCTGACCGTCACCGTCACGGGAGCTCGGTTCCTCGGAGGCGGAGATGTCTCCACCTTGCAAAAGGGCGACGTGGTGCGGGCGGTGGTACAAGCTACGGCGCTCTGCAGCAAGGGCGAAAAAGTTACACTTTCTTGGCGCGTTCTGCAGATCAGAAAGCAAGAAGCCGGCCTGGGCTACCCGGACCAAGACCTCTCAGAAAAGGAAGCTTTTGGCGTGTCTCTGTCCGGTGATGAAAACGGTGAGGGCGGCTCCAGTGCCATGGACTTGTCTGTAGATTTGATTTAATTAAACTGTGCACATGACACACACATCAGTGGTGCATGACTGCTTGGCACTAGTGGCTGCCTTGGTTCGAAGGTAGTAACAACCAGTATTTAGGCCTAGTTCTCAGGCACAGAAATGACTACTAGACAGTTTGCGCTCGGTCACGTTTTCGAAATACACGTTGAGGCTCTGGGACTGGCACACGTAAGGCCCGCGCCCGGCTGATAGTTGCTGCTGTGTCTTCATCGGCACTTCAAAAACCGTCTTGAAGACTTGCTTTACGTCGTCTGGTATAGTCGCGATGTTCTGGACAGAGCCGTCGTTTGCCAGGAGCTGCGCTCTGACCCCTGGGGTCCAGAGGCCTCTTTGTTCAAGCGCCCTGACCAAGTACCGGTTGAGTATAGCGTGTTCCCCGGCCAGTGTCCGCCTGACCATTAAATTGCTATAGACCGGTTCAAAACTCTCGTTCACTCCGAGTATCTGACTCGTGGACGCCGTTGGCATAAGCGCGACCACCAACGAGTTTCTGAGACCATGTGTCTTCATGTCTGCCTTCAGCCTACTCCATCGCTCTGACTTCAGGTCCACGCCCCAGAGGTCCGGCTGCAGCTTGCCCTGCGAGGCGGGGCTGCCCTCGAACTCCGGGTATTGTCCCTTTTCTTTCGCGAGATCTACGCTGGCAGTGATCGCAGCAAAGTAGATCTCGCGCATTACACGGTCATTCAGAGCGGCGGCTTCGGGGCTCTCAAAACCAAGTCCCAAGATCATGAACAGGTCTGCCAGGCCGCAGATGCCCAACTGGCCTGTGCTCCAAGTTTGACATTTTAGCCTCGGGACGGGGTAGGGTTTGGTCGATGATCCGATCGAGATTGCGCACGGCACTACGCGTGACAGAGTGGAGGAGGCTGATATCGATTTTCTTGTCCTCTGTGACAAAACGGGGCAGACAAATCGACGCAAGGTTACAGACGGCGGTCTCTTCGGACGAGCTCACTTCCATGATCTCCGCGCATAAATTTGAATTCTGAATAACTCCAGTATGCTGTTGATTGCTTTTCGCGTTGGCATGGTCTCGGTAAATGATGTACGGTGTGCCAGTCTCAATCTGGGCTTTTAAGATGGCAGACCATAGGTGCCTGGCCTTCACCTTTTGGCCCTGCTGTGTTTTCTCGGCGTGGGTGTACCTCGATTCCCAGAACTTGCCCCAGCACTCATCTAGTCCCGGCACCTCGGTCGGACAAAATAACGTGAAGTCACCGTCATCACACACCCGTTGCATAAACAGGTCGGGTATCATCAGCGCTGTAAACAGATCCCGTGCTCTCGTTTCCGCTGCACCTGTATTTTGGCGAAGTTGCAAGAAATCAAAGATGTCCTTGTGCCACGGAGGCATATACACAGCAAAAGCTCCTTTCCTGCGCCCACTCTGATCCGCAAAACGCGAGGCTTCATTGAGAACGCGAGCGAGAGGTACAACCCCCCGCTCCTGCCCCCCGTCCCGTAGATCCTGCTGCCTGCTGCTCGCACGTTGCCGATGTACAACCCAATACCTCCTGCGTGTTTTGAAATGACAGCGCAGTCTTTCACGCTTTCGAAGATCCCTGTGAGACTGTCTTCGCGAACTGGCAACAGGAAACACGAAGCAAGCTGCTAGTTCCGGTGCAGGCCAGCGTTGAACATAGTTGGTGAAGCATGGCTGTACAGGCCAGCACTTAAAAGATTGTAGGTGTCCTGGATCTTGCGCAGGACGCTGTCTGTGCTTTCTTCCAGGCCGTGGTGCAGCGCCACCGCGATTCGCATGTACAAATATTGCGGCGTCTCGCAAATCTTGTCGTCGGTGTCTCTAAGAAGGTAGCCTTGCTTGAGCGTGCTGATTCCGAAGTAGTCGAAATTGATGAGGTCATTTTCGGGCCTTTTCATCGCGTTCAAGGCAGCCTGGTGCTTGTCGGTAAACACCGAAAAGCTGGGCACCAGAGATAGGCGCAGACGGTTTGCCGCATCCCAGAACGTGGCCGGACAACTTTTTTGGAGGTCGCTAGCAACGATTCTGCCACCGAGCAGTGCGTAGTCAGGGTGGTACGAGGCCAACGCCGCACAGACCGAGGCGGCGAGCCCGTCCAATTCAGAGGTCGAGATTCATTCTCGTATGCCCGCAATTGTTTGTCGGGCCACCTCGACCGCGCTCGCGCCTGGCAGATCAGTTGCGAGGAGCAAGATGCGGTGTAGCACTTTGTCGAAAGCCAATTGGCTCCAAAGAGCCATCTCGTTTTTGGACTTGCATTTCGCGCGTGATTGCATTAATGGCACAAGAGAAAAAAAAATCATTCTCTGCTAAATGCTGGAAACCAAAGTAGGTAGCCAGCACTGCATCTGTAAAAAGTAGTTCTCCTTTTCCAGTAGCTGAAAAAATCAAATAGAGAATCCCGTGAATCACGCGGTTCTCGGCCCACCACACTTTGCCGCCCAGGAAGCCTTCTTCTTGTTTGTTCATCGCGCCTGATACCCACATGAGTCCCGGTACTATCGCAAGTAGCCGTAATTTATCTTTGGTCGGGCCGGCCGAGTCGAGTGCCACTTTGGCCAGTAAGAACCGGGCGGGTAGGCAACCGGCCGCGAGTAACAGAGAGTTATCTCTAGTAGAAGTCTGTGTGTCTGGCATGGCTCAATGGATAAAAACAAAGACAGACAAGATTTAATTGTCCACAGTTCAAATCCCTCTTGCTGCTTCCTATGTTTTCTAGGCACACTTTTTTTGTTTATAAAATCTCCGGGAAAAGGGAACCATAAGTTTTTTTAATAAATGCCCCTTTTTCACACGTTCGCGTCAGCCGTCACGTGTTCGCCTTCGAGCCTCTGCCTCTTGTTGCTCTCGTTCTGGTTCTCTTGGGTCTTCTTTTTGCGTTTCGTGCTCTTCATGAGCACCTTGTTTGCATCCTCTTGGTAGAACTCGTCGTGATATCGCTGCACGTCGTGCACCGAGGCGATTGGATGTATCGTAAACGTGCGGTAGCTCTCCCTGTCACCGTCCTTCTGTGACCTTTCGTTTTTCCCTGTTGAGACATTCTCGTAGCCGACGCAGCCCAGCAGGTACTTGAGGGCCGCCTTGTTTGTAGCAAACTCCCTTTTCTTGAAGGGGATCTTGGGTCCGGCGAGGACAGCGTCTTCCGCGAGCTTGCGCACTAGCTTCGATTCAAGCAGCTTGTTGCTATACACCACCTTACTGTCCTTGAACAGGTCTTGGACCGAATTCACCTCGAAGACCTCTGCGAGCCAGCCCACTGCCTTGTACAACCCGACGTGGCTCTTGCATAGCGCAGCTATCTGCCTGTCGGTCATGTCCAGTTGCTCGGCTAGTCTCACGTCGCCTTTCACGAGGGCCAGCTGGTCCAGAATATCCACTTTGTCCTTGCACTGCCGGTAGAAGGACTTAACCTCTTTTACCCACTCGTGCGGTAACCAGGCAAGGTCGTCTTGTAGCTTGTAGCTTGGCGGGATCATGGACAAGCGCCCGTTGTAGCTCGACGCGCTTTTTCCTGTACTCTGCTGCCGCTTTCTTCAGCACTGTGTGGACGCCAGGGTAGCAAGCAAGGGTGCTCATCATGGCATACTCGATTTTTTCGTGGTCGTTGCATCCACGAGACCTGAACAGGAAGTCCGCGCGTCTGCGAGCGCTCTCGACCGTCAGCAACTGCCACTTCACCACGTCCCTGATCACCACCCCTAGGGGACAGAGCGGCGGTGGCGGTACCAACTTCATTCCTTCCTCTTTTAGTTCCTGCTCTTGCTGGATCTTTGCTTCCTCTTCTTCTTCCTTCTGTCTCGCCTTGTCGTCTGCTTTCTGTCTGCGCTCCTTGTCCGTCATGATCGGTGGCACGACCACCCGGAAATCCTGGACGAGCCACTCCCACATGGCAGGGCCCCTGCAACGCCGCTGCTCCGCCAAGGACGCGATCAGCCGCAGCTTCAGTGAGCTGGGCACCTCAACCATCTTGAAAACACCCGCCTGATCCTCCACCCGTACCCAGTCGTAGCCCCGGTCGATCACGCACCAGGGCGAAAGCACGCCTTTCACTCTGTGCAGGGCCCTCATGCGCGCCTCCTTGGCGGAGTAGTTGGCCTCGTACTGCTTGAAACTTCGCAGTGTTCCCAGGGCAGAGTCGTCTTCTGCCTGCTCTCGAAACAACGAGGGGCCGGGATCCCGCCTTCGCCAAAGTACGCACAGATAGTCGGGTCCCTGACCCGGCGCGCTCTCATCAGCATCTGTGCCATGATGCGCGCCGGTGGGCCCAGCTTCGAAATCTCCTTTTCGTACGCGCAGTGTAGGAAGACTTGGTCAACCAGGGTCTGGATATCCACCGCGACACACATCTTGCTCGTGTGAATCAGCAGGCGAGGCGTCCCCTCTCTGGTCGGGTCGTCTTTGAAGAACGCGTTGATAGTCGCCATCAGAAACTTGCTGGTGCTCTTGCAAGTCTGGCCGTCCAGCAACTTGATGAAGTTGCCGTCCTGCCACGTCGCCCTGATCCTGTTCTCTCGCTCGTAGATCTCTTTCTCCTCCTGGGTGCGCTTCTTCGGGTCTCTGTTGACAGTCGTCCGGACGTTGCCTCTAGTGCCGGGTGCGCACGGCCTCACAGACGCGATCTCAGGGAACAGCTTCTGTAGTATGTCATACAGAGCCGCCGCCGCTCGCTGCGTGTGGCACGCGACCAGCATCTTGCGCCCGTTGCGCAGGCAGTCTATAATTTTCCCTAGCCAATCATCAAATTCGGAAATCACCTCCAGGCCTCTCCGCAGGTGTGGAGGCACGTACTTGTAGTAGTGGAACCGTATGTCGTTTTGTGCCTCCTCCAGCGACGCTCTCCCTTCCCTTCTAGCCACTCCGCCCCCGTCGCACAGCAACCAGTCGCGCAGGTGCGGTGACTTGTCGCAGTCCTTGTCCAAGATAAGTACACGCTCCGCCATCCCGCACAGCGCTCTGAAGATGACGTCGTTCTGTCGCAGGTTGGTCCCGTTGGTCTCGACAGAAATGCTCTGATTGACGATGAGCATCGCTTCGTCGACGACTACCATCTGGTACAACTGGAACTCTGCCCTGTCCTTGGCCTGTGCAGAGGCAGACATTAGCTTCCAGATAGATTCGTACTGGATCATGATGATGCGCGCGTCGTAGATCTCCTTCCTGGTAGCGTTCTCGTACATGATCACGCCAGCCGATATCCCATGGCCCGCCAGGTAGTTCTCCAACCGCGTGTCCGAGTTCTGGGCCTGTGACGTTCGGCCGACGACCCAAACGATCTTGGCGGCGGGGTTCTGTGCCAGCAGTTCGCGAACTGCAGCGAAGCCGCAGTGTGCCTTGCCCATCCCCGTGTGGCCGTTGATCACCGCGTAGCGAGCTTGCTCGAAGGAGACCCTGTGCATCACTCTCTCCTGGTGGCCGTCGCCGCGGAACGTCTTGAGGTACAAGTCTTGCTCCGTGCGGTAGACGATCGTGTGCTGGAACCCAGTGACCTTAGCAGAGTCCCCGTCGGACAGGTCACGCAGATAAACGGCTTCGCGGTCGCCCGGGTTCTCTCTCACTGGAGTGACTCGCCACTGGAGGTCGCTAGGAGGCGACAGCATCGGGACAGGCATGCGCACGCCGTCTACCACGATCGACTTGCTGTCGGGACGAGGCTTTTCCACGCCAGAGAGCGCGCCGCCGTCCGCGATGTGCTGGTTCAGCTTCGCCACGTCGATCTCGGAGGCTCGCACGAACACGGCGTCGTGCACCAGCGTGCTCACGTTGTCTTTGCCAAAGTACTCGATCACGCGCATCATCACCTCGTTCTCGAAGCGGGTCGTCAGGAAGTGAACGAACCTGCCCCGCAGGCTGTAGAACTTGATGCGGCCGTCGGGGCTCTCAGTCTGGCTCTTGGTCTTCTCGCACCAGGCCCACAGCTTGGGAAAGTACTTGACCAGCCCTTGCACAGCCAGCTTGACGCTACATTGCAGGTCGGCCAAAATGGGGTACGCGTCCATTTTGACGTCCGTAGTGGCGCCGGAGAGCCGTATCAGCATTCCGCCATGCACGAGGCGGAGCATAACATCCTTCACAAACGCGTCGTCCGTGACACGCAATGACTCCTTGACGCGGCGGAAGAAGCCTTCGCGGTCGGTCACGAACTCCCGCAGCGGCGCCAGATCGTCCGCGGGCGACGACTCGAGCTCCAAGGCCAGCCAGTGCAGGAAGAAGGGCACCGAGTTTCGTATGTCCAGCTCCAGCGTGTCCGACAGGGTGAGCCTCCTCAGCTCCCTTGGCGGCGGGGCCTGCACCCCGCGCGGCAAGCGGTACGCCACTTCCAGTTTGCCCTTCTCGTTCACGTTTGTGTACAGGGCCAGCAGGTACCGCCTGTAGTTCGGCATCACTCTTTCGTCCTGGAGCAGGTCTCGCACCTTAACCAAGTCCGCTGTCTCGTACAGCACGAGCGCTGGCTTGCCTCCTCCACTCCCGCTGTCGCCCTCTTCGCGCTGCTGTTTCTTCTCTTCGTCCACGTTCTCCTCCTCCTCATCATCATTTTCCACTTCATCCACATAGAACTCCACAGGCCCGGGCGAGGGGGGCGGCGAGCAGTCCAGTATGGTTTCCTCGTCCATCGCTGGTCACTATACACATAGACACACACAGAAACGTTTTTTGCGGCATTTTTCCCAAGGAGCGAAAATTTTGACGGGTTTTGCGGTATTTTTTTTGAAGGTGCAAAAATTTTGACGGGGTTTGCGGACACAATGACATTTTGGCAATGGTCTCGTTCCGGCTCAGGTCACTTACTTGCTTCAGAGAAGAAGCAAGTCTGAGGGCGACAAGGCCAGAACCGAACCAGACCAGGCACGCGCCGGCACAGTCATTTTTTCCTCGTATCACTGCCTTTTTTCTTATATCAATGCCTTTTTTGTCCGTATCACTGAATTTCAGCCATATCACTGGCGGGACAAAAAGGCAATACGTGCCTGAACCAGCCAACGGGCACGTGTCGCGACCTCAACCTAAGCCAAGGGTGGAGTAACTGACGGTACCCCCTACCACCCTCACAACCAGCCCAGCTGAGAATCACCAAAGTCCCAAGAAAAAAATGCACAGAAAATTTACCACGGCGCCGCCACCCCCGACCAAGAAAAGGGCGCCAAGCGCCGCCGGCTGCAGACGAGCAGGCAGCCGGGCCTGACAGCGTTTGTCCGCAGAACCAACCTGTCGCTACCTGGTACCAGAGCCGCGCTCAGCCTTGACACACTGACTCGCGGAACCAGCCAGGCGCCCTCTACTCAAACGGAGATTGACACCCTCGTACAAGAAGTCGGCTCGGCACCGAAGATCAAAGGCGACTTTTTTCCTCACCAACCTCTTCTGCGGGCCTCGCTCGTCCTTGGCCAGGACCCTGCCAAGCGCGACCTGTTGATTTACTTCCCCGAAGCCACACAGAAATTGTATTGTGCTGCCTACCCACACACCACGTTGTTATCTGTCTTGGACGTGAATATTCTGGGCAGCTGCTGGCGTTCTCCCCGCGACGTCGCAGAGCTGCTACTTCCTGCCCACGCGGCCCCGATAGCATTGGGCCCCTACCTGATCCCAGAAATGGCGAAGATCGTCTGCTCGTACCTCGAACCGCGGGTGTATTACGACCCTTTGCCAGCTGGCACACTGGCCAACGCCGAGTTCTGGAAGCAGTCCATGATTGCCGCCCAAGCGCTGTCACCGCTTTTCCCTCTACGCGAACACGGGTATTGGACTGTGGTGCAGTCTCGGGCAGCACAGGCACTGTACACTGACCCGGTCTTCAAGGAAGCGGCAGCGACGGCCTGGCTGAGAGACAGCCGTCAATGCTTATCGAGCGCAGAATTCCTTAACATCCCCGACGGTGTCGATTGCGAGTGGGCCTGGAGTCTGTACTGTCGGTACCAGCGCATGTACTGGACTTTTGTCGAGCACCGCCTGAACGCCGGGCTCAAGGCAGTCTTTGAGCACATGGTGCATCGCCTGAACACTACGTTTTCACTTTCCGATAAACCGCCTCCCTCCAATGAATGGCCCTTCTTGGTTAGCATGCACTCTTTCATCCAACATTAAATATGAAACAGAAGTACTCGCAGAGCCAGACCCCGGCGGATAGCCAAGTGCGCCCACCCTAAACAATGCGGTGGTTCGTTTTTGACCCCTGCGCCACCCCCACATCTTATAAGAGTACACTTTCTGGTCAAGGTCAAAAACGAACCACCCGATTCAAAAGCGCGCGGGCAGCCAAGGGCGCCCACCCTACTCTTTCTAAACACAATGCGGTGGTTCGTTTTTGGATTTGCGCCACCCGACATCTTATAAGAGTACACTTTCTGGTCAAGGTCAAAAACGAACCACCGCCACCGCCACCGGCGGCAGCGGTGGCGCCGGCGGCGGCGGTGGCAGCGGCTGCGGCGGCACCGGCGGTGGTTCGTTTCTGGCACCTGCGCCGCCCAGTCATCTTATAAGAGTACACTTTCTGATCGAGGTCAAAAACGAACCACTCTCCGGTGCCACCTGCACCGGATTCCAACCACGGAAAGGCGCGCCAACATCGGTGGCACAAACGTGCCTACCAGGTATCTATACACCGCACTTTCTAGGTAACGACAGGTTCGAACCACTCATTTTCCCGGGAAGCTTTCCGCCAATAAAAAAATCGGTGGTTCGAACGTGCCTGCCAGGTATCTATAGCCTGTATTTTCTAGGTAAGGGCAAATTCGAACCACCACCACAAAAAAAAAGAGGCGGAAGGAAGGGCAGGGGGAAGGGCCACACACCTACTACCCTAGTGACCAACTCAGTGTGGCCACTAGTGCACTTGGCTGGTCACCGGTGGGCTCCACACCCCCCTCTTTTTATGTGTGGTTCGAACGCGCCTACCAAGTATCTATAGCCTGTACTTTCTAGGCAAGAACAGGTTCGAACCACTCGTTTTTCCCGGGAGTTTTCCGTGAAAAAACAGTGGTTCGAACGCGCCCGACAGGTAACTATAGAGTGCTATCTATGGGCAAGGGCAAATTCGAACCACCCACAAAAAAGAGGTGGGAGGAAACAGGGGGGGGGGGGGGAGGCTACCCACCTACTACCCCAGTGATCAACTCAGTATGCCACTAGTGCACTTGGCTTGTCACTGGGGTGGTAGGTGGTGGGCCTCCCCCTCCACCGTCTTCCTCTGCCTTCTCCTGTGCCACTTCTGCCTCTTTTTTTTGGTGTGTGGTTCGAACGCGCCTACCAGGTATCTATAGCCTGTACTTTCTAGGTAAGGCCAGATTCGAACCACTCATTTTCCAGGGAAGTTTCTAGTGAAAAAAAACTGTTGTTCGAACGTGCCTGACAGGTATCTATAGAGTGCTATCTATGGTCAAGGACAAATTCGAACCACTCGTTTTCACGGGAAGTTTTCCGTGAAAAAAAAAAACTGTGGTTCGAACCTGCCTGACAGGTATCTATAGAGAGCTATCTATGGG
>WBZZ01000529.1:0-10000 GCA_019918135.1 Paulinella micropora
AAGAAAGCAGTGATAGCGATGAAGAATGTGATTTTACTGATATCATTGCTGAAAAGATGGCTAAGATGAAAATAAGAAGAAAGAAAGCGGAAGCAAAGAAGAAAGTAAGTAAAAAGCTTGTGCCTGAGCCTGAACATGACGATAGCGAAAGCGAAAGTGAAGAAAGTGAAGAAGAGCCGAAGCCTAAATCTAAGAAAGGAAATGGTAAGAAGTCGAACATATCAGTTAATGTTTATAATCAAGCAGAGAAGCCAAGCAAGAAAGAAAAAAATAATGATCGAAAAATGTTTCTTAAAATTTTGATATTTGTTTCAGACTTCGTCTTCAACAAACATCGTCTGCGATTAAATAAAAAAGAAAAAGAAAAAACGATGTTTTAGAATAAGAGAGTAGTGCGGAGCACGACCATCTCGTAGAGTGATTACGCCCTTCGGGCAGTAAAGCGCAATTCTAAAATATCATGGATAATAAGCACACAAATCAGCAACAACAACAACAAGAAACTCCTGAGCAGACAGAGCGGAAAGAAAAACTTGAAGAAGTGGCCGAAATACATTTTCAATCAAAGCCCGCTAAGATATGGAACACGATAACATCACCAGAAGCAAAACCACTAAGCCAAGTATTTATTGATTTAATGGATATGTCAAAGGTTGCAACAAAGAAAGGTAATGCTAACTATAATTTTGGATTAGTTGCTATTGATGTATATAGCCGTCGTGGGTGGATTGAGCCAGTCAAAAATAAAACAACTGGTTATGTCTTAGAAGGGTTAAAAAAAATATTTACCAAAAAAGTTCCTGAAAGAATTACTTCAGATAATGGTGGTGAATTCAAAGGACAAGTGACTGAATATTTCAGACAAAATAATATTAAACATAGGACTGTTCAAGTTGGTGACCACAGAACAATGGAGGTTTATCAGAACGATGCGAAATGAATTAAATTTAATATGGGAATTTAATGAAAATTTTGAGTGGGTTCCTATTATTCATGAGGTTGTCGATGCTTATAATAAAACATATCATACAACAATTAAAGCAGTTCCGATTAATGTTTTTGAAGGGACTGAAAAAAACACTCAAGGAATATACAGAAATCCTTTAATTAATGAATTCCCTAAGGGTACAAGAGTAAGAAAGGAACTACAAAGAACTGTTTTTTCAAAAGGTGATAAACAATTCAGTAAAACTATATTCAAGGTTAAGGGCCGTAAAGGCTTCAAAGTAATCTTGTCAGAAGAAGACTTAAAAAGACCGTCTGAATTATTAAAGACTAATGTTGAAGAGCACCATGAAGAAGAAGAACCGAAGGAGCAGTTATCGGACAAAGTTAAACAAATTACAAAAGAGAAAAAAACGAAAGAACAACTAAAAAGAGAAAGTATTGACAGCGATAATATAAGAACTTCAACACGATCAAAAAAGAAAGTTGATAAATTAGACTTGTAAGTTATCAATTATTTTTAGTTTGAATGTATTTCTTATGTTTTAATGTTGTCTCGTGAATTTCTTTCCCATTTATCATTATAGTTGAACCACATTCACATTTTATTTTTTCTATACTTAAATCATCATTTGAAAGATTAATTCCTTTCATTCTTAATTCGTGATTGCTTGATAAAAGATGTCTTGTTTTGTAAGCATTTGTTGTCTCTTCACCACATTCACATATAAATTTTTTCTTCATCCATTCCTTATTCCATTCATTTTTGTATTGTTGTTTATTTTGCTTAACTCGTTCATCATTGTATTTTTTCCAAATTTCGTATTAAGGTTTTATGTTTTCTTCATAAAACTTGTTTTGCTTCCTCTAAGGCTTGTTCCTTATTTCTTTTTCCATTCATACAAAAATTTTTAACTTTAGTTTTGTCTTCCTCTCCCCACCTTACAACTACTCTTGGAGATACATCGTTGTTCATAACATATACACCTTCCTTGTTGATTTTCTGTGGAATTTCAGTCATTTTATATGTGTTATTAATTCATATCCTTAAATGGAATTAAATTTATAACACATTAATAATTATTTACAGGTAGCCGTTTTTCTTTCTTTTGTCTGTCTGTATTTGTTATAAACAGGTAGCCTCAAAACTAAATAACGGCTCTTAGTGGAAAAACACTTCTCACACCAGAGACGGGAAAGGTGAGTTAAAAAAGCACACCAGCATAGTTTTGCTTTTTTGCTTTTGGACTACTTTCTATTTTTTCAGTGCGGACAACTTTTCGCAGTAAGAGAGATTTTAATGAAATTGTTGTTTTGAACTTAGAGAGAATAGGTAGACGAAATAATACATAACGGCTCTGAGTGTGGTTTCTGTGATGAAACTGCACTGAACATCTGTCTTGTAGTGGCCCCCTATACTACTTCGTTTGGCACATTGCAAACGAGTGACACCTGGGACCAGTGTGGCTACTTTATTCAAAAACTTTTGCCCTTGCTGTTCACAATGCAATAATTTTCTTATCCGGCTGCTCGATTTCTGAACAATTCTTGAGTCCGGCTGCTCACCCCGCCACAAAATCTTGGTTTTCTCATGCCAAAGGTGTCCGGACCACCTTTATTAACACAATGGTTTTGCACAATGTTGGGAGAGCCGTTGTAGAAAAAAAAAGAAAAGCGTTCCACAGAACAGACAGAGGAATTTCACTCCTGAAGTTATTCCCTGCGGGCGAAAATAGAGAAAGAAGAAGAAGAAAAGAAGAAGAAAAGAAGAAGAAGAAGAAGAAGAAGAAGAAGAAGAAGAAGAAGAAGAAGAAGAAGAAGAAGAAGAAGAAGAAGAAGAAGAAGAAGAAGAAGAAGAAGAAGAAAAAGAAAATGAAGAAGAAGAAGAAGAAGAAGAAGAAGAAGAAGAAGAAGAAGAAGAAGAAGAAGAAGAAGAAGAAGAAGAAGAAGAAGAAGAAGAAGAAGAAGACTGAAGAAGAAGAAGAAGACTGAAGAAGAAGAAGAAGAAGAAGAAGAAGAAGAAGAAGAAGAAGAAGAAGAAGAAGAAGAAGAAGAAGAAGAAGAGGAAGAGGAAGAAGAAGATTTTTTCTTCCTGGCCCGCCTTGAAACGCTTCAGGCGCCTGGCGAAGTCCTGTGCCCTGCGCTCCAACGCTTGGGCGCGCTTGTTTCCTTCTTGGGCACGGTTCAACAACCGCTCGAACGCTTCGGCAAATTTCGCTGCTTTGAGCGCGTGGTTTTCCTGCGGGGGTTTTTTGCCTTTTTTGACTACTCTGTGCCTTATCCTCTTGCAAAGACGCTGCAACTGCCCACGTCAGCTGCTGGTCCTCCTCTGTGTCATGGCTTGCACCCGGCCGGACGCAATGTCTTCCACTAACGCCCGCTCGTACTCCTCATCCTGTTCCTGCCTTACTGCCGCGGGGCGGGGGGCGGGGGGATTGCGATCTCTTAGAACCCTGGGGGCGGGTGGATTGCGATCTCTTAGAACCCTGGCAGTGCCAGACCCAGACTTCACCTCTGGCTCTGCCTTTACAGCAGCTGCCAGGGCAGTTGCATCGGCCGTTCCCATGGGTCATCGAGCGAATCCTTGAAACTTGGACCAACTGACTCCTGTTCCCACGAATCGTCGTCGGAGCCAGAATCTACGTCACGTACTCACGGGGTACCCAGTGGATTCTTTCGTGCCCGTATTTGTACGAGGTAATAATCCTTCTGTTTTTTACAGAGTGGGCAAGCGGTGAATTTGACGTTCTCGTTTTTGGTGTTCCACCACCTCTCTATGCAGTTACGATGATAGTAAACATGGCAACACGTTAACAGAGCCTGACGCTTACCTACGTCACTAACCTCCTCAAATCTTATGTCGTCTATTGGGAAATGTCTGCCTCGTCGTCGTCATCGTCTAACGGTGTGAAAGGGAAATTTCTTCGTCCTCGTCTCCACCCCCTTTGTCGCCTGCCCGGTCATCCCAGTCTGTCTCGCCATCGTCGCAGCCCCTGTCGCGCTCTGCCTCGAGCTTATGTCTACTGGCAAAGAGGAGGACGACGCAGACGATGCTACGCCCTCCTCGCGTTTGACAACGACAGCAGACGAGGACGACGAGCTAGAGCGTGGTGACAATGACGAGATTGACGAAGCAGAAGATGCAGGTGACAAAGACGACGCAAAGCGCGACAATGAAGAGACCGATAAAGCAGACGACAATGTCTGCGTCGTTCTTGTCTGTGCCCGACATAGATTGTTGCATTTGTCATATATGCTGGCGACGGTGACGATGAAGACGAGGCGGACATATATGCTGGCAACAGTGACGATGAAGACGAGGCAGACATATATGCTGGCGACGGTGACGATGAAGACGAGGCAGACATATATGCTGGCGACGGTGACGATGAAGATGAGGCAGAAATATATGCTGGCGACGGTGACGATGAAGACGAGGCAGACATAAATGCTGGCGACGGTGACGCGGCAGAGCGGCGTGCGACCGATGCAGAAGCAGTGACGCGTGACTCAGGTTCACCATAAATGCTATCAAGCATCGGCTCCACTCCCGGGTTGTGAGCAAGTCTCAGCTTCCTCCGCCCGGCAGTGGAGCCGCGGCTTGACGAACTGGACTAGCTAGATGCGCTATAATGGTCGCTATTGCTGGATAGCTCGCGAAATGGGACCCTCCAATCAGGAAGTGGGGCAGTGATGGGATTGATAGTCTGTCCACGTATTCCTACCCCTGGCTTCATGACTTTCTGCACGGTCCTGCATGAGTCTTTCAACCAATTCCCGACCGACTTGTTGTGGGATACGGATTTTTTGTTCCGCGAGTGAGCGCCAATTGCTATCCTCAGGCAAACCCAGGATTTGCAGCAATGCCCAACCCATCTCCCTGTAATTCATATCTACAGAGGGGCTCACCCTTTCACGATCACGAGTCTGGAGATCGTTTCGTAGCTAGATTTGGGCAAAATATATATCATTAGTGTGATTATTATTATTATTATTATTATTATTATTATTATTATTATTATTATTATTATTATTATTATTATTATTATTATTATTATTATTATTATTATTATTATTATTATTATTATTATCATTATTACTATTCTGGAGGGGTGCACAAGATGGCACTCCATGGGAAGAGGAGGTGGTTGGGCCTCTCCCCACGAAGGTGACCGCTTGGGGAGGGCGGTCACCGGGATATGCGCAACTCTCAACTGGGCATTTACTCGGTAGGGGTTCGGCCAGGCAGGTTGTGGGGTTGTCTGTTGGATTGTTGGTTGGCTCGTTTTTCTTGGCTGTTGGTTTGGGTGGTTTCCTGGTTAGCCCATTTTCGCCGAATTTCCTGCCGAGTAAATGCCTGGGGGCTTCCAGTTCCGGTTTGGTGATCTTATTGAGGTGAGCATTCGGAGGAAACAGTACCGAGATGGGTTGAAGATAGGATTCACATTGAGCCGAGATGGGGCTGAGTTGACCTGTTCCAACTCGGCTCCATTTCGGCTTCATGTTAATCCTATCTTCATCCTATCTGGGTTTTGTCTCCTCCCTATCTTCGCTTCTTCGGGGTTGCCTAACTGGAACACATGATGAGCGCACGTTGGAGAGGGGCTTCAGTCGGTCCCAATGCCTTGCCAGTGCCTTGCTGCGTTGCCGTGCCTTGCCCCATGCATTCACACCCTCCACCGTTGCATTTCTAACTGAGCAGCTTCGGCTGGGATTACTATACTTGTCTGTAAGACCCTATAGGTACCGCTAGGTTCGCGCCTTCTATACCCACGTGGGGGAAGGAGTTTCAGCGGCACGCCGTCCGATCTGGCTCCACTCGGGGACACCCGTACCTCATGATGTGTATTGTTAGGAGCAGCTGAAAGTCCATAAGGCATGAGAGTAGAGGCGTTGGCGATGCGATGGAGAGTGTGTGTAGTGCGTGAGGCAGGTTCTGGCGACGCTGGGGGTGCTGGCGGGCGCCGAAGGGCACGAAGCGACGCGGCAGCGTCCAGTGACACCGGCGGAAATGCGTGTAGTGTGTGTTGCAGATACCGCCGATGCTATTTGCATGGACGGGCGCTTTCCTCGGCGTAAAGAGGCGCGGCGGTGATGGCCAGCGACATTGGCCGTCTACTACTCTCAATGGATTACAAATACGCGAAGCACGGAGCTACCACTGTGGCCCTTATGGGACAAGGTAGAATCGCCGAAGACCTGGACAATCCCCGTGGGAATGCCTCTTCGACGGGCTCTGGCCCGATGTTCCAGGATGGGAGGATGAGGGCTCGCGTATATGACGGAATTCCTGAACCACGTGGAGAGGCTATCTTAGCTGCGCCTCATCCTTCCTCCCCAAACCTGGCACACGGGTCGGCGCTTCAACATAAGGCGAGCGGCGCTATATGGCAGATGGCACCGCCGCCTCGACGGTACCGGCGGGTAGATCGGTACGACAAGGACGGGCGTAATCTGATTGTCTGGGGGCTCTCAGAACGCGCCAATCTACAGGAGATCGCCTCCAAAATGAGCGGTCTTGGTCTGGTGGTCCCGGTAATGGAGTGGCAAGGCCAGCGAATGTCTCGTCACCTGGAGCTGGTCTACGAGGACGATGACAGCAGGCAGACAGCGTTGCAGCAACTCAAACATCTCAAATTCTTCGGCAGAGGGGTCAATGTGGCCCTTGGGCGCAGGTTCAGGGACAGGGAACGTGTCCGAAGGCTTATTCGCATCCATCTGCGTGGGGAAGCGGCGGTCCGGAAGGAGGAAGCTGCGACGGGATATCGCGTCTTGCCTCTGCATGAAGAATGTGTCGATGATGTGCAGGTGGTGTCTTCGGAATTGGCTGCCGATGCACCTAAGTGTGTGTCTGAGTGTGCTGATGTGCATGTGGTGCCCCTGCATTCGGCGGCCAGTGCAGTGGGGGACCAACCTGCGCAAGCACCTGCAGAGGGGGGCAGCACGAGGGCGGAAGCCAAGCGCGGCCGTCGGGTCCGGAAACGAGCCAAGAAGCACCGCTCCAAGCAGTTCGATACCGGCTTCAAGCTACTCGTCGCGAGTCACAACTGGCAGGGTAAAACGGGATACGACAACGTAGGCACGGCGGAATGGGCATCATTCTACAAGCACGAGGGCTGGCTAGTCATCGGGGCTCAGGAGCACCGCATGGGCAAGAAGCAACTTTCCAAATGCAGCCTGGATGGATTCCGGATTTTTGGAAAACCTGCGGAGGTCAGCGAGAAAAATCGCTGCAAGGGTGGGGTTCTATTCGCGGTGGCTAACTTCCTTGGTCCGTATTGCAACCTGGTGTCAGCCCCCGTCGACCACCGGCAGCAAGTGTGGCTGCGTATCGCCTCGGGTGTTACCGGCGCTCAGGATATCTATGTGGGCAACGGCTACTTTCCCCAGGAAACGCAGGAAGAAGAGTCGTCAGAGGCGTATGCGGCCTGGCAGGCAGCTATAGCTTTTTTTGGAGCCAAAGGTCTTGTGGTCACGGTGGCGGATGCCAACGCGAAGCTCGGGCCGGCATGCAGCCGAAAAGAGGAGTGCATCGTCGGTCAGCACGGGGAGGTCGATGATAAGGGAGCACCGGTACGTTCGGAGAACGGCAAGAGACTCGCGGCTGTCCTCGTCGCTACGGGCCTGCGAAATCTGAGCGGCTTCTCGTGCCCAGTGGAAGGGTCCTACTGGTGGTCCCGGCGTGAGCAGCGCGGCATGGGCACAGGCAAGCACCTCCTCGATTACATCTGCGCGTCGCCTGGCTTGGCATCTGGAGCAAAGTTCGGAGTATGCGAAGATGATCTTGATACGGACCACAAGGCAGTATGGGCCGAACTGACGTGGAGCGGCCAGCGCCGGCCAAAGCGGGCTGCGAAACCTTACAGGTCCTTTCGTGTTGATAAGCTTATTGGTGCTGGTGTCTCGGGTAATGATCACGCTGCGAAGCAAGCGCTGGATTATCTACGCGACAAGTTCGATGACGTATTCCAGCATTGCCTACAGAAGCTTGGAGTGCATCAGCTGCCTGAGCTTGACCTATCGGGTGGTGCCGACAGCCAACGGGTGGTAGATGACGTCACCGAGCGAGTGGCGCAGTCCTTCCGAATGGCGGCGCACCGGGTCCTTGGCTCCAGATGTATACGACCCCGTTTCACCAACACTTGGTTCGACGGGGAGCTAAAGGAGCTCATTCAGCAGCGCCGGGAGGCCTACGCAGCATACAGGAGGGATGAATCGAATGCGGAAGCCCGTCTGAATTGGCTACGCTCCGCAAGCAAATTCGGAAGGCAACTCGGGCCAAGAAGTCCGCCTCCTTCAAGCAAGTGCAGGAAGAAGCGGTCAAATGTCAACGCGAGCAATCCTCAAAGCGCTTGTGGCTACTCGCGAAGCGGCTTGGCGGGGCACGCAGAACGAAGGTCTCCGCGCCGGTGCAAAGGGAGGATGGCTCACTGGCGTGTACGCTGCCGGAAAAGGTCGCTCGGTGGGAGGAATTTCGGAAAAATTCGGTGAAGCCACGGGAAAATCCGGCAAGTGCGGCTGTTGTGGTGGAGTGCTGTGCAGAAGCAGGCTCGCTGGAGTGGGAAGCCGAAGCTAAGCGGCAGTTCCACTGGAACGATCGCTTCAGAGATGAGGTGGCCCGGGCTATGACGGAGCACGAAGTAGGTGAAGACACTTGCGAAGAGCTGGACAAGCCGTTCACGCAAGAGGAGGTCCTTGCAAGGCAACGTGCCCTGAATAACCACAAAGCTTGTGGCGAGGACAAAGTGAAGAACGAGATGCTCAAGTATGGCGGCGCCTGCATCAATGGCTACTTAACGCAGTACTTCAACTGGATTCGAGAAGCCGAGAGGACTCCAAAAGCTTGGGGCAAGGGAATCATCGTCAATATCCCCAAGGGTGGGGATCCTACGGATCCTGACAACTGGAGGGATATCTCGATTATTAGTTGCCTTGGTAAGCTGTATCTGTCCTTATTAGCTACTCGTCTAACGCTCTTCGTGGATGGCCCGGATAAGCTACGTCCAGAGCAGGGAGGCTTCCGCCCGGGGCGTCGCACTACGGATCAGGTCTTTACCCTTTGGCAGAGGTTGAAGGGGCGTCAGCAGCAGAAGCGGGAGTCGTATGTCCTGTTCGTCGATCTACGCAAGGCTTTCCCGTCTGTTTGGAGAGATGGCCTATTTGAGAGGCTCTGGAAGCTGGGTGTAAGGGGCAAGTTCTGGCGCACGCTACGCAGGTGCTACGAGCAGACTTCGTCGCAAGTGCTAGTTGATGGAGCACTCACCCCCGAAGTACTGGAGGGTGTAGGCGTCCAACAGGGGTCCCCTCTCTCTCCTACACTCTTCAACGTCTTTATGGATGAGCTGTGTGATCGGCTGGCGAGTGCCCTCAAAATCACGGATGTGAAGCGGCTGAACGACATCAAGGCACTTCTATACGCGGACGACGTGGCCCTCATCGCTCACAGTCGCACCGAGCTCCAGAAGATGGTCAATGTTGTGGCCAAGTTCGCGGAAGATTACCGGCTGGAAGTCAACTTGAAGCCCGGCAAGACGGAAATCATGCCCATTTACACGTCGAGCAAGGCGAAACGACCAAGTATCAGGGAGCGAGGTGAGCCCGTGGTGTGGTTTCGCGGCCAGAAGCTTTGTGTCACCAGTCAGTACAAGTACCTGGGAGTGGTTATCACCGACGACCTGAAGTGGAAGGAGCAGGCCCTGCGGGCTACGCGTGTCACTGAAGTCGCCACCGCAGGTTGGTACTCTTTGTGGTGTGCAGGTGAGATACAAGCTAGGTATCGTCTCATTGCTGGAATCAACTTGTGGGGGCCAAGCTGAAGTACGCCTTCGATGTCTGGCGTGCCCCCGTATCGCAGCTCACCAAGCTGGAGGCAGCAATGCTGCGCCCCATGAGGATGATTCTCGGCATCAGCCCTAAGACAAGCAAGTGGATTACACTCTTTCTGGCGCGCTCTTTGAGTGCGGAGCGTTTGCGGCGGGCGGCGCAACTGAAGTTCTATGGACGGCTGCGTGTTCTACCGGAGAAGCGATTTCCTGTCATCGCATCTCAAGTCAAA
>WBZZ01000529.1:15000-30000 GCA_019918135.1 Paulinella micropora
TGCACATTTGCTGCATACATAAGCGAGTCTAAAAATAGGTGACTCGCAGGGCATACCTCGGAATCCCGCATCTTGGGATGGCTCTTGGGATGGTGGATAATCGGCTAGGATTCCCCAGTTTAAGCCGGTACTGACGAGATTATACGAAGATGTAGTCTCCGTTAGTATTACTCCAATAATTGAGATCGAGCGATCTCAAAGGAGGGGGAAGGGGTGCTATGTAACACCCACGGTATGCTACATCGTTTTTACGCTCTTGATTTTTACGGGAATTCACTCGTGGAAGTGATTCCTTGTTATTAAATGTTTTATAAGATGAATTCTCATTACATTTCAGGTTTGGAACAATACTTCCGGTTTTAATGTTGTATTAGGATAAAGGGATATGGAAGGGAAGCTGGGAAGCTTAAACCCCATACGGCCTTAAATCCTATATTTTACACTTAACCATTTACCTGAGTGGGAGAGTTTATCAGGATATATGTTACACCAAGCTGTAGCATCCTAATGGATTAATCTCCCATATTAATAGCGTTTACTTGATCCTTTTATTGCGATTTTAGTAACCGTTTAAAGTTATGGATTATTTTCATGGAAATTCCGTGAACTTTGGCTGTTTTTCCCGTGACTGGGAATTTATGGCTAAATAAGGGAAATTGCACTTATTGGGTGTGGTTTATGGTATGTTTTTGCATTTGTGCAGGTTACGGACGTAACGCATCGTGTCAGATGACCGTGTCATAGGGACACTCCGTTTTAACGGTGGTTTCCCTTTGCCTTGTTGTTTGGGTTCATTCCTGACTTCCTTTCTACTTTACAAGTGGAGGTTAGTACTGAACCAGTTGTGTTCAATCTTGTATTAAATTCCCTTTTCCTTTGAGCTAGTAAGGGTTAGATCTCCGGTCTTAATACAGCTGGATCTAAGTAATGTCTCTAACGACATCGTGAAAGTTACTCTGATACCGCCGGCTTGTTAACTAATTCGATTAATATTGTAATTATTATTAGTTCCAACAATAACTTTTTAATAAGATAGAACTTTTTATAAAAAAGAAAAAAATTTATAATAGACTGTTTGTGTGTTAACTTGAATGTCGCCGCCGATTATAATCGTTGCCAATCATCATGCTCCGAGTCATAACCCACCTGGACAAGTTGAACGAGATGGTTGGACTTTACTTTATTAGAGATATAGGATAATCAACACGTCACTAAGCGCCACAACCCCAAACCGCCGAAGCTTTGAATTCACAGTTACACTTAGAGCGAGTAGTATTAATATAGGTAAAATAGGCAATTGACAAGTTGTCATCAAGTTGGTGTGGGCCGGTATGACTAAATACATTATAAATAAATTGTCTATTGAATGTACTCTTTTCCTTTCTCGCATCCGAACGCTTGAGTTCACTCGCATCTTTCTGCTTTTTCTCTCTGCCAAGCAAATGTTCCCAACGCTGAGACCGCTTCCAAGTCTGGGCCGCAAGGAATGGAAACTGTTCCGACCTCTGTTCGTGAGGTGCTTCCTGATGCTAAGCTTTGTGTTCAGGACGCTCAATCTGACATTCTGTCTTTCTGTTTTGGAGATCTTCTCCGCCTCTCGACTGACAAATTCGTGGTTTGGGTTTGAACCTTGTACTGCTGCAAGGTTGACTTGCCTTATTGAAAAGCAAAAATCTGAGAACCCACTCCTTATCCAGACCCCTTATGACCCTTCTCCTTACATTCACATAGTCTGCCGAGACAATACCAACAAGGTATTGAAACGCATCGACCGTTCACACCTCGCCCCGTATACTGCACCCACCGATGGCGTTGCCCCGCTCAATAAAGACGCAGTAGACGATTACGATGACGACTCAGTCAACTACACCATCGGCGAAGTGGTTGCATTCATCGACCGCGATCAGGTTAAACTTGGCATCGTTTTGGATGAGGACCCAGAGAACGAGGAAAACGACCTCGTAGTTCACCAGCTCGGTACGACCTCAGACAAGAACTCTCTTCCGTCCCATCTACGAAGACACGAAAGATCAAACCACTATCCAGCGCTGGGTTAATCCTTTAGCTACCTAGAAGCCCCTTCTCTTCGACACCACCAACGATCAAGTCGTTCATCGCCACATCGAGTGGCGCTCTCGCAAGACCAACAAAGACAAAGGCCGACTCCCTGCCAACGTTCTTAAACGTCTTAGAGGCCCTCTCATCACCGGTGAATCCTTCCCACTGCATATCTTCCAGAAAGGCAAGCAGGCAACATCGAAGGAATAGCCACCTCAACACTCTCAAGTGGGTTTTACTCATCGTACCGGCTTCACCCGCCACAGCCCAGCGCTTTTCCCACTTGGCCCGCCATCGTCCCTAGACAAGCTACGCCACGACCAGAGTATCTCTGTAAGTCCTTGATCACCTCTTATGCCTGCAGGTCAACGATCATTCTCATCGAACCTGAACACCTCAGTGACTATATCGGCATGGCATATTTGGTGCATTAAACTTGGTTCATTTCGGCTGTGCGATACATGGCCACCTAGCTTCCTACTGCTCGACGTCAGCTCCCCGATATCAACGCATCGCTACTGCGCCTCAATTGTCTCAGTCCCGCTTCCGCATCCCGATATCCGGCCCCGGCTGATCTCCGTCTACACGCACTTCTTTTTCATCCTCCCCTGAGGTTTAAAGAGACCCATCTTTCTTTTGTCTCCTTTTCCCTTTTTTTCTGAGACCAGTCACTGACCAATCGTTAGTCACTCATTCTGTACGCAGCTCTACTCAACCGTTAGGTCTGGGGGGGGGGGAGCTATCAGACTGAGCACTTTAACGACCGGCCAAAACCACTACCGTTGACATTTTACTGTTTTTGACCGGCCCGTTAGATTCTCCTCTGCACAACGTTTTGACTTCACTAACTAGTTTTCGATTTCGTCCAGGATGACTTCAAACGATTTAATAAAAGTTTTTACGATAATTACCATTTTCCCCCTCTCTACTTCCTTTTCCCCCGATTTCCCGAAAACCGCAAATTACGGTAAATTTGTGGACACGCAGTCAAGAGAACGGAAAATAATAATTACCTCACAATCCCTGCACAACCCTTGTGACTGTGGAAGACTTTTCCAAAAGGAATTTCGGACACTTGAAACAACAACTTGGACTTGAAGCACTCCTTCAAGTGCTACACCAGCACTGTTTTCAAGTGTTACGCAATACCAACTCACAATCTACTACTACGTTCCCAGCGACCGTACCTTGCAACCAAAGTCTGCAAACAAGTAGAAACCTACGTAAATAAACGAAGTGACCTCTCAGCTATTTACTGGTATTTCACATACTCTCAGAAGTTAGGGCTTTTTGCAGCCATAGAGACTTTTAATAAGAGTTCGTTGTGTATTTATCCCTTGGGGTTGTATCCAAACTCACAGTTTGTGTAAAAATTAATTGTAAGTAATACTGGTACTCATGTGAATTCATTTCGGCTCTGAGACGGTTGCTATTTTTGTTGCTGCTGCTGCTGCCAAATGTTAAGATAGATATGCAGCTACTTACAGCTTTTACGACTGCATGTCTTGAGGGCTGACCTGCTCAACGATGGTGTAGGGGCCGTCGAACTGAAGAACGGAAGAGGCTGGAACGCCTTATTTGGAGGGCTTGGGGTGGTAGACGGAGACTGTGTCGTCCACTTTCCATTCCTTAACAGCCTTGCGGCGGCCTTCGTTCTTTTGAGCGACGGACCGGGCGCGGGTAACGGTGGTGTACGCGCTGACGTAAGCTGTGACGGCGGTGCGGGCGCTGTTCAGCAGGGTGATCTGTTCGGCCGACTGTATTGACAGTGTCGGTGAGGCGTCGAGTGCGGCGCTGGAGGCGGCGGCGCGGGCGTTGACAATCTCTGGTGAATCGAAGAAGTCCAACGTGCAATGGGGCTTGCGGGCGAGCATTCCTTCAAAGGCGGTAGCGCCGGTCGCTGTAGATACATATGTGTTCTGAGCAAAGGAGAGAGAAGGGATGATGCTGGGCCAGTTGGTCTTTTCTGCCTTGGGGAGAGACTGGATGGCCGTGCGGATGGCCTTGTGGCGGCATTCGACGTAGCCGAGTTGATGATGCGAGTAGGGCGCGGTGGTGAGCCATTCGAGGCCGGCTACGCTGCAAAATCGTTTGGCCAACGTTCCAACAAAAGAATTATGATAATCGGAGAAGATGGATTCCGGAAAACCAAAGATGTAGGCCCATCGGTTGAGGATGAGTTCCACTGTTTCTTCCGCGGACGTGGAGATGCACGGGATAAATTGGAGGAATCCCGAGAAAAGATCGACGATGGTCAGTATGTACTGAGGAGCGATGCCGGGGATGCTGATGTGGACATTGTCGAGACCGATGCCTGGTCCTTGATGTGTCCATATGAGCGATGAGTAGCGGCCGTGGTTAAGGGTTAGGCGGGCGTGGACCAGTTGGCAAAAGTGGCAGTCGCGGAGGGCGGCGAGGACGTCAAGGTGCATGATATCCTTACCGTCTGTGCGGAACCAGACGTAGCGTTTCTTAATGAAAGGGACGAGTGTCGGCGCTTTAGCGTGGTTCTGCATGAGATGGGCATAGTTGATAAGTGGGCGGCACAGTTCTTCTGGGACGTAAACCTTAACGGAAGACTGATCGGGGTCGATGGTGATAGCGATGCCTTGTCGGAGGCTTAGTTCGGCGGAGCTGGCGAAGACGGAAATGACGTCTTCAGTCCAGAGGGGGGCCGTGAGATTGTCTTGTCGTTGCGCGTTGATGATCTGTTGGCGTGTGATGCGCTGCGCGTGCGATGTAGCGACAAGAGGATAGATGTAGTGTTGCTCCATGCCAAGTCCGTGGACGAGCCAGACGAGGTTGTCGTCGAGGAACAAGATCTTGCGACACCGTTCGACGATCTTCTGTGGAAGTGTATCATCGGGGACGCAGTGGACCAAGTCTTGAGTCATGAGTAGCGCGAAAAGTTTGCGAAGAGCGAACATATCGCGGGCAACCATCGGGGAGCGTTCAGCGGAGGGAATGACGATGGCCGAGTCCCATGGGGCTTGAATGCTACGTAGAGTGGGGCCGCCGCGGAGGATCCGGCAAGAGAGGGACTTGAGACGGGTATCCAGGGCCGCATGCGTGCCTTCAACTGCTAACCAGAGGGCAGAGCCTGCTCGGGGTGCCGGAATGGTGGATAAGAGCTGAAGAGTCGTCTCGGCTTCGCCAATCAAGGTGGGCTGGCCGGGGGCGATGCAAGGGACACGTGACAGACCGTCGGGGAGTTGGTTTTGTTTACCGGGCAGGTATTCGACTTTGAATCGAATAGTCTGAAGGTGCTCCAAGACCCAGTTGACAACCATGGGGCTGCGAGCGTGCCATAACCACAACAGGGGCCGGTGGTCGGTGACGATGGTGAGTTCGTGATCGCTGGCATCGATGTAGTAGCGGCATTGTTGAATACCGTATATGACGCCGTAGGCTTCACGAACGTGGGTCGCCTGTGTGTCGGTTAGCTTCTGGGAGAAGTACTGAATGACTGAAGCGTTGCGCTCTGGGCCATTGTGAAGAGCGCCGCCAATGCCGATCTGGCTTGCATCCGTCCGGAGGTAGAGTCGTTGTTGCGGCTCATACTTTACCAGAATGGGGAGCGTAGTGAGGACACGGCGGAGCTTCCTCATGCATTTCCGCTCATCTGGGGTCAGGTAAGGGGCACCGGAGGGCCGAGCGTGAGTGGACATGAGAACATTGGTCAAAGGTGCCACTAACCGGGAATAGTCAGGGATATGGGCCTGTATGAAGTTGGTCATACCTAAGACTGAGCGAACTTCAGAAACGTTGGATGGGTCGGCCAGCTTGAGGATGGCGTCGACCTTGGAAGTATCCGCGGCGATACCTTTCTTGCTACAGCACTTGCCCAAAATGTTGAGTTCGCGGTAACCTAAGCGTAGTTTCCCGGCCGAACCATGAAGGCCGGAGTCTTGCATAGTTTGAAAGATGCATCGAAGCTCGCGAAGATGGGTATCGAAGTCGTTGGAGCCGTCTGTGACGTCGTCGAGGTAGGCCGAAGCGGATTTATTCCAAAAGTCCAAAGGGTTGAAGGAGTTATCCGAAGCGCGTTGGAAGTCTCCCGGGGCGCGGTGAATACCTTGAGGCATAACATTGGAACTAGGAGTTCTAAGGGTGTCCAAACAGCGAGAATGTCGCGGCTGCCGTCATCTGGGTTGAGTCGCAGATGTGTAAAGCCGTCGACCATGTCGATAGAACTAAGATATTGATCGGGTTGGGTAGACCTGGCACAGGCAGGTGGAGGTTGTCGTTGGCAGCGCGGTAGTCGTAGACGTTGCGTATGTCGCGGATGACCTCCTTTGCTAAGTCTTGAAACTTTCCTACGGGGCAGGCTCGGCTAGCCCAGGCACAATTTGCAGAGGCCATGGACCAGAGAAGAATGTCCATCGCCCAACCTTGGAGGTATTGGTGTACCGCCGGAGTCCAATGCGGGCATTGGACCGCAATTGGTTTAGCTCCTGGTTTGAGGATGAGCAACACAACAGTGTGGTTGAAGACACCTGCTTTGTCTTGGAAGACATCGTCGAATTCCCCGAGGAGGGCCCATAGTAGTCGTTGTTGTTCTGCAGTGAGGTCGGAGTTGACGACTTCAGATGCGTATTTGGGCGCAGGCGGCGCGGTGAGCTTGGCGGCCTGTTTGTCTAAAAAGTCGCGGCAAAGCCTCTCAGAGATGAGAAGCCACGGGGTGGGCTGTGTTCCACTGACCGTAGTTGCCGTGCAGTAAAGCATGCGCGGGTCCGGACATGTTGCAGCGAATTCCGCCATGGCGGGGTCGAAGTATGGAGGATCTTCCACAGCGAAAACTGTGACTTCTCGGTGGGGGCGGGCCATGGTGGAAGGATCAGGCGATCTGAATAGGGCGACGTCTGGAGAGGGCTCCAGACTTGGTGGTCACGCCCGACCCTGTTTGGTATTCAATCGCTCTTGTCCGGTACCGGGCCGAGCGAACATGTAGAAGTGGCGGCGCTGCGTTGGAGCTGCAAAACGATGCTGTGGGCGTGAAGGTGGCTTGCAACGCGGGTTTTGGACAGGCCAACAGGCTGTCTGACCGTAATTGGCGGAGAGGCCTTGTTGGTTGGTCCGATATACCCGGTTGGATTGGTGCTTGCCATCGCCGGCCGGCGGATTTTGGGCCCGCTTGGCGCGTTGAGCATGTTTGCGGTTCTGCTTGTAGCGGGGGCGGCCACCAAGACTACTGTTGAAAGCTGGTCGAGCCGGTTTCGGTTTGGGCTTGCGTGCCCAGGTAGCGCCGATAGTGTCGATGTGAAGGCAATCCCCGTAGCCGCACTTACACCACGGTTGATTAATCCCGTTGAGGTGAAGCGCTTGCCATGCAAAGATGCCGTCTGGGACATTGTATGCGAACCGGTTGCAGTCAAGTGATGGCATGGTATCTATTGAATACCTAACAGGATCCACACTATATTTCCCCTTGTAAACTAACTCAGCGAGCATCTGCCAGACGCGCTCTTTGTCTTTGACGCTTGCCACACCGTTGATGGCTCCTGATGCGTTGAAGAAGGCGTAGTCCAGAGAGTAGGGGATGATGAGGCCGCAGTTGCTGAAATAGTTGAGGTCCGATAGGATTTCCTGTCGTACCGAGGTGCGGAGGCTGGGGTTGATAGCGGAGAGCTGAAATGCTGGTTGTAGGCCGATCGGAGGGCCCGGGCTTACTACCTGCGCAGTGTTTTGCTGTACAAATACACCATGGTAAGTGGGGTGTAAGGCATGCTTTGCGTGAGGCTTGGAAGGCGAAGAGGCCATCGGGGAGTTCTTGTCGGGTACCAGCGTCGAAGTTTGGCTCGTATTGGAAAAGAGGCATACCCGTACGTTGTCCGATGTCGATCCAATGGGCCATCTTGTACCAGAGGCGGCGTTGCCAATCCGGGTCAAGCTTGTCCGTAAGATAGACTGTAGTGGCGTTGAGTCCGCCAGAGGAGACACAGCAGATCCATTCCATGTGCACAAGATGATTGAGCTGTTTCAAGATCTTGAGACGCACGTCCGTACGTAGATCGGGGTTGATGGCAGCAAGGCGAAACATACCTGGGTAGATAGGCTGTGGGGCCCGGCTCAAGAAGAGGCCATTCCGCTTCTCGGGATCATAGGTGCATGGAGTGGGACGACGGCGATGTCACCGCAGTTGAGGATGACGATGACGATGATGATGTGGCCGTAGGTGGTTGGCTACCTGTCGGGCCGGGCGAGTTCGGTTTTGTCTCGTCGTCTTCATCGTCGTGTCGTCTCGGGTACGGGGTCTGCTGTCTGGTGTTACAGGCTGTCATTGGGACTCTAAGTGGAGGAGATGCAGGCAATGTGCTTGCAGTACTCTGAGTAACGGGTGTCGAAGCGGGGGCTGGTCCCGAAGTGTTGGTGGGCGCAGGGCCCGAGCTAGAGCTCGAACTACTAGAACTGGAGCCGGAAACTGGGGCGAACGCAGCGTCGTCGCTCATGTGCTGGATCCTATTTCTCCGGACTGTCCTTGTGGTATCAAACTCACGTCGAATCCAGGGTTGATGAACATACCTTGGGGGAAGCCGATGCGGTAGTGTCCGCGTGTTTCCAGCGGGCTCAGCGTGTGGATCGGGAGAAGCAGGTTCAGAAGGGCCTCGAACTGAAGATCCGTCTCAGACATCTTCATCTCACGATAAAAATGGCGGAGGCGATCCATAGTTTCGGCTGACTTCAGGTTGATCCAGCGTCCCGTAGGGGTGTGTTTGTCTTCCGGCAGTGCCGTGAGTGCGTTTCCCTATTCCCATCTCCGGATGTGGGGATTGGGGTGGAAGTTTGTCTGCCGGCGATCGCATGGAACGCCAATAGGGTAGCCTTTCAAACGTTTTTCTCGCAAATACGGGTTGGCGATGTCCTATTCGCAAGGGTCGGTGCCCGAAGGATGGTGGACTACGTGGATTTCGCGACTGCAACGTTTGCCGGTTTGACTGGCGACAATAGATAGCGGTTTGAGCTATAATCCATTCCACGTTGCCGTATCGGGTCCAATAAAATGTAATAGGCCACTTTATGTTGGCGGAGTCTGTATCCCGAGGATCGATCCAGTGGGGGCTCCGTTGAAGGTAGTTGGCGAGGTGACTGCGGTCATTCCGATAGCCTCCTAGTAAGAATCTGCCAGTGGTGACCTTTATTATTGCCGTTAATCCCTGCCAATTGTCTTGGAGGATGTCGTTGAAGAATCGTTCGTCACTCTTGTTCATGTAGTAAATGATCAAGGAACTATGGTTGAAGTAGTTCCGAGGGAGGTCAACGGTGCAGGTGTAGCTGCGCTCGCGTACTGGTATACCTTGGATGTCGTAGTAGGAGTCTGTTTCGGTGATCTTCAGTCATATGGGATCAATGCAAGGGAGTCGGTGGAAGTAGTGTTTCAGTGCGAAGCAGCGTTCTCGTGTTGGCAGCTTGAACGAGTAGCGTAGGCATGATGGACTGCCAAATCCAGGGGCCATGGTGTATTGGCCTGTGGTCGGGGTTTCCATGCAACTCCACGGCAAAAGCAACTCACCTTCGGAAAGTGCATCCATGATGGTGTTTCGAGGTGTTGTTCTCGGGGTGTTGCCTACAATGAGTCCTAAATGCGATGACACTTTGTATCCCCAAGAAGGGCGTCGGTCGTTATGATATAACATGCCGGTGTAGAAATAATCCACGTTTCCGGTGGGTTCCACGTGGCGGCCGAAGGGCCAAACACAAAAGTTGTACTGTGCTTCGTCCATGTGCCGGGCCGAAGTGGAAGATGGTTGCGTTCAGACTGGAATCCAGAAATCCCTTCATCGTGCTTGCGCCGTACGGCTTGTTGAGGAGATCTTCTACTCTTTTCGGTGTGAGCGGACGTAACGTTTGACCCCGGAGAAGACGTTGGCGTAAGCGTCCAGGGACTCGGAGTAAGCAGAGGGCTTCCGTGTTGACCATGCCTTTTGGTTTCTTGCCTTCGGAGAGAAGACCCATTCCCAGTGTGATGTCGGCGAATGTTGCAGGGTCCATCTCATGGGGTATTACGAGGCGGCCAATAATGTTGCATGAGGCGCGTAGGCCTGTCGCGACTAAGGCCGTACGTAACATCGACAAATCGAACTTCATGGTCACCCCAACGGGTGTTTCCATACATCTGGCGAGGGTCAGTACGTATGTAGGTTTGACTCATACGAGAGCGTGGAGGCGCCGTGATGGACGACGAACTTGAGGACGAGCTCGATGATGCGCTCGAGGATGAACTCGAAATTGTGCTCGAAGTCGTGTTCGAAGTTGTGTTCGAAGTTGTGCTCGAAGTTGTGCTCGAAGTTGTGCTCGAAGTTGTGCTCGAAGTTGTGCTCGATGAAGAGCTCACTGCTGAGCTTGAGGACGAACTCGCTGCTGAGCTCGAGGACGAGCTCGCTGCTGAGCTCGAGGACGAGCTCGCTGCTGAACTCGATACTGCAGTCCATGGGTTGAAGGTCCGTGCCAAAAGCGGGTACGCAATTAAGTTGTAGTGGTCCGTGTACGGAAAGGTCATGCGTTCTGCAGATCTCCATTGGATGTCATCCGCAGGTGGCGGGATCTGATAAGTTCCACGGGCATCGTTTGCCGTGCGTAGCAATGCTCGTTCCACTCGAGGGTGGTCCCAATGTCGGGACCTATGTACTATGACGTTGTCGGGCCATAGTCCTTGGCTGGTTAACATTTGTTCCGGGATCCAATAACCGAGGTGTGGACATCTGGGATGTGTACCAGCGAAGCAAACAGATCTAGGGTCGGGAAGTAGTTCGCGTATACTTGCTTGACAATCCACAAGTCCTCGTCCATGCCAGAAGCTCTTCAACCCGTTCAGGGACTAAAGACGGAGGTAACCATAAGTTTGGTACCGGCTGGACCGAATGATACGTCGTAGGTGGAGCCTGGCCCATGCGTGCGGTGGCTACTGGGGTCATGAAGTCGGCTCGTCGGAGTTGTGTGGGACTCCCGATTTGGGCGTCGGCCGTGCTCCAAATCCTTTGAATGAACGGGCCGGGCTGTCCATGCGGTCACGTCCGACGATAGGGCACACATTTGCCATGGAGGGCGATATGGATGTACTCCTTGGCCGGCCACGTCGTCGATGGTGGGCCGAGCATTTCCATAGGGGATGGTTCCACTGGGTTGGGTCCAAAGTCCGGGCTCGAGCTGCGTGCATCGGATTGAAGTGGCAACTCAGGTATCGGTGACTGCTGACCTTGTTTGAGGTCACGGACAAGGTTGTCGCCTACGTGACTCATTGGCCTGCAGTCTGCGATCGTAGACGTCGTCGTTCCTGGTGCTGATGAGGACGATGATGACGAAGACTGGGCTGTGTTGGTCAGTAGAGGGGGCGCCAAGGGGGCGGCCGCAGATGGTGTAGTCAAATCGAAGCGGATGGTGCCGACGACGACGATGATGATGATGATGATGATGATGATGATGATGCTGGCATCCAGCTCAAAGAGCGTCTCGTCTGCGAAGACTTGCCTCGGATTTGAGCGAGTTGTTGTCGCGCCAGGGCGTCTTCCCTTTTCCAGGCTGATAACAGCCAAAGGTCATTTAAAGGCATTTATGCCACTTGAGAGGGAGGTGTGTCCTTCCATTCCCGGGCCGATTCGCTCGTGCTAGGTGTAGCAGTCGCAGCAACCGAGGGAGCTGGTGATTCCTCTGGGGTTGGGGATGCCTCCAGCTTTCGTCGTTTGGAGGATGGCGGCGGAGTCTTGTCTTTCAGGTGTCCTCCACGATGGCGGTGTGTGACGTGTCGCGTCTGCGAGGGCGTAGGATGGCTAGCCTTGCTCTCGCCATCTTGCTCGCTCTCGACCTCGACTGCTTCAACTTCCTCTTCGTCTTCCTCTTCTTCCTCTTCCTCGTCGTCCTCTTCGGGTTCCACTTCTCCGATGAGGAAGTCGCTAGGCGCCTTCTTGTTATTGCTTGGGAGCATAAACAGGTTGACATGACGACCGTAGAGGTGGGCGTTCGAAGTGGACAGGAGGTCGTGGGCGTTCGAAGGGAGTTGCAGGTTAGGACGGCGGTCAATGATTTTGTTGAACTTGCTATCGGGTAGGACGTCTCTCTCGCCAGTGTTGCGGGGCGGAAGTCGTAGCTGACCGTGGCCAATTGTAATTCACCGACTTGAAGTGGCGTCTCAAAGAGGTGAAACTCCATTTCGTAAACGATTTGCTTGGAAGGCGGCTTCAGGGGCATGTAGTCCGTGGGTCGGATTGCTTGCGCATCGTCAATCGAAAGATTGAGCTGGGCCGCGACCTCGTTGGCCAGAAGCAAGTTCATACCGTCGGGCAGGTGGCTCGAGATGTAAATCGTGATGGCATGAAGCGGAGACGTCGGGGTGGCCGAGACGAATAGTTCGATGCCTTCAGCGAGGACAGCATCAATTCCCAAAGATGAGCGTGCGTCGACGGGTGGGAGAGACACGATCTCAAGTCCTTAGTGTAGTACCCAGTCGAGGAGGGCCACTCCTTTGCAGTTGCATGCCGAGTCTAAGACGCATGAAGTCTTACCGTTGATATCTTCTTCCGGGGATGGACGCAAAAATTTGCGTACGTAGATGCTCCCGCAGACAACCGTCGGAATCGTAGAGATGCGAAGTAGAAGTCGAGACTTCCGAAGCGACGAGCGCGTCGTCATGTGAAAAGCCCGGGGCGGCTTGCGCGTGGCGGCCGAGGATGGCTTCCAGTTGCAGTGTTTACCTTCGTCTTGACAACGTTGCTGGCGTAGCCTGTATTGTTCAAGCGAATGTTTCGGGGTCTGATCCGGCTTGAGGAACTGATTATGTCTTGCAGTAGGAGTATGGGACTCCGGTGAAGGGTGGACGCTTTGGTGAAGTCGGGGCGGACTTGGTGGCGGCCGTAACCATCGAAGATTTCTTCGAAGGGATGGCGATCGCGTTCGCACCAGTGAGGGGCGGGCGTGTTGCCGTCTTCTTCGTAGTGGGGAGTGGCTTGTCTGTCTTGGTCCGCTTGTTGGGGCGTCCACGATCCGGTGATGCAGCCGGTTGGGCCATCGACATGACGTCAGCTTTCCGCTTCTCACGAGGAGGGCTGGACAGTGCTCGATTGACCAGTGGGGCAGGTGGGCGTGCTGCCAAGAGGGATGCCAGCGATGGGTGCGGGTCACGCCGGGCCAGGGGTGTCGCTCCACTCGCTAGGCTACCAGGGCGGACAAACGGATCGACAGAGGTGGTTGGAGGTACCCTACCGATGGGGGCCAATGTTGTTGCACCTACGGGCAAGGCAACTGGGGTAAAGGCCAACGATGGAGTGACTACAGGGGACGATGATGCAGTAGATGATGGTGCAGCTGGGGTGATGGGGCTGGTCGATGGGTGAGTCGGCGGTGCAGGTCCCAAAAGAATACTTCCCAGGGCTGCTGCTGGAGTCGTACCAGTCAGTGTCGATGTGGGCACGGTAACAGGAGTGCTTGCAGGGGTTGGAAGTACCAATCCAGAAAGTGATCCAGGTGCCCCAGGCATCGAAGTCGAAATAGGTAAATGGTTAACATATTCGTCTAAAGGAATGAGAGCACCCAATTGATTCCAGAGAGCTCCATGTTGAGCTGCAGAGCCTGTAGGTCCAAGGTAGTCCTGGTAGATGTTGTGGGCTGTCACGTTAGGATTACACATCAGCTTGAGGGAAGGTGTCGGTACCAATGGAAGATGAAGCAAATTAGTTTGCTTATCTTTTACTGCCTTGAGTAAAATATTCCGATATTCACCAGAGTAATTGGTGAACAGGTCCTCTCGAAACTGCGTTGATTGCGTCCAAGAGAGGTCCGTAGTAAGAGGAGTTGACTTCCCTTCTTCAACTTCCTTTTGAAATTTCTTCTCCGAGGGCAGGAGACCATGGTAGACGCCCAGGATGGTAAATGGATCCAGACATTTCCTTTTGTGCTCTCGAAGGCGAGACAGGGGATCGTCGTGACGCGAGTTGGCGAACATTCCACGTCACCAGGGGTAGGCCAGGCAGTGTGGGTACACTTGTAGAGCACGATGAGCAGCAAAGAGGATGATCTTGCTGGATGATAAGGGGGTGACCCTAACACAAACAAAACCAGACACATACTGTGCTGGTTGACTGCATAGAGTGTAGAAGAGCAGAGAGACGACACAAAAATGCAAAGACAGGTGAACGATCTGTCTCAGGAGTCACATATGTGGTTTTTGATGACCTCTGATCTTCCACGTTCGTTGAGTAGTACCTTTCTTGTAGGAGGTGCTTTCAAATCGATCTGTCGACAGAGCACACAAAACTCGTGTGTGCAGTTTCCACTTGAAAGGAAAATTCGAATTATGAGTTTGGATACAACCCCAAAGGATAAATACACAACGAACTCTTATTAAAAGTCTCTATGGCTGCAAAAAGCCCTAACTCCTGAGAGTAGGTGAAATACCAGTAAATAGCTGAGAGGTCACTTCGTTTATTTACGTAGGTTTCTACTTGTTTGCAGACTTTGGTTGCAAGGTACGGTCGCTGGGAACGTAGTAGTAGATTGTGAGTTGGTATTGCGTAACACTTGAAAACAGTGCTGGTGTAGCACTTGAAGGAGTGCTTCAAGTCCAAGTTGTTGTTTCAAGTGTCCGAAATTCCTTTTGGAAAAGTCTTCCACAGTCACAAGGGTTGTGCAGGGATTGTGAGGTAATTATTATTTTCCTTTCTCTTGACTGCGTGTCCACAAATTTACCGTAATTTGCGGTTTTCGGGAAATCGGGGGAAAAGGAAGTAGAGAGGGGGAAAATGGTAATTATCGTAAAAACTTTTATTAAATCGTTTGAAGTCATCCTGGACGAAATCGAAAACTAGTTAGTGAAGTCGAAACGTAGTGCAGAGGAGAATCTAACGGGCCGGTCAAAAACAGTAAAATGTCAACGGTAGTGGTTTTGGCCGGTCGTTAAAGTGCTCAGTCTGATAAAACACTGTTTTAACAAAATACTTGCCACCGTAGAGTCTG